>CM021108.1:173193352-173332672 GCA_007115665.2 Sequoiadendron giganteum
ATACTTATACAATGATTATAAAAAACCTACTCTTATAATTCAAGCATTAAATACATTCCTTGAATGAATAAGCACAAATGAAACAACACATCCATTGGAACTCAATAGAGATAAACAAGCCAAACATTCATTATCGTATTTATAGCTTGTATAATTTTCATATAGGAGAGACAATATACAAACTTTATAATACTATTTTTTATTGTCTATATTGCTTACCCAAAACATATATTGGTTGACCAATTTATAAAACATATTACTGCAAAGCTTAGTATATTTTTTTCTTGTATCTATTTCCCTTGAAAATAAGTACCTATTAACCCCCTGACTTTTTGACCTCTTGACCCCCACTTTGTAACCAGCCATAGAATCCCTTTTATAAGTCAAGGGAGAAACAAGCACTGAGCTGAATTACATTTCACATTTCATTTTGTTTTCATTTCAAAATGAAATTCAACAAAAAAAAAATATCTCACAACTAATTTCGGGATCCATCATTTAGCCCAAGTGGAAACAAATTAGATTCCAAGAAATTGTTAACCAAAATTATCTACCAGTCATCAAAAAATTTCATCATGGCAGCATTAGAACATGTAAATCCATATCACCCTGAAAAGAAAAACCATTTTTAGAAAAAGCACAAAAAACCAAAGACCCACTTCACAATACATCAACAAGAGCAAGAAAATCATCACACAAGATCAAAATTTTGAGCACCTAACAAGGAAAGTAATAGGATATTACTTTGCCTTGTCACCTAGTGAATAGGTGTGCCCACTCAATTTCCTTATTATCAAAGGAGCATCCATCATCACCTCATCCTCATAATCAACCCAATCCTTGATGGACAAAAGATATTGGCGATAGCCACAGTCAGTTTCATTCCCATTGTTAGAAGAATCATTAGAAACCTCAATGGGAGATTGATGATGTCCCATATAAGTGTGATGATACTGGTTCCTTCTAGTAGCTTCCCTTTCTAGCCTCTCAACCCTTTTACCTTTTCCTTTGATCATTTCTAAGGTGGTAAGCACAGTTAAGGACACCTAGTGATGAATCTTTGGTAGCTTTTGTCTTCTTCACCGGTGTTGTTGGTATCTTTGGTCCACCCTCCTCACCCTGAGGAGGAGAATTCTACAAATCAAGAGAATTGAGCCTCTTGGAATGATGAATCAGGATGACAGTCACACTTATCTTTCCCATTTTCCAACTCTGCTACGAAAAATTCCCCAAACAAAATTACCAAATTACTTAGAAAAGATTATCTCAAAATTACTTCCTCACTCAGACCTCAGATTTTTTCACAATTGTATAATGAAAAAATAACTGAACCACATAAAATAGAGCAACTGGTGTGTTTGTGCATTAAATTTCTAGGAGAGATTGTGTGAGAGTATTTATTAATCCACTAACCTTGTTTTAAATCTCAACCATTGATCAAAAATTTGAACCAAATCAACAGTTAGAAACTACAGCTTCTTAATGATGACAAAATTAAGTACATTCATTTGATACTCATCCCAAATCAATAAGCTTGAGTGGGATAATTTTTTTTGTAACTTGCATGTCAATCACATGCTTAATTTTCCAACCAGACATGTCTTGTTGCATTTACCTGCTTGCATGTAGAAAATAACTCACTTGTAATTCATCATATTAGGACAACAGGGAACGATCATGACTTTTCTTTTGCATATCTGCTTGTACCCTACCTTACTTCAATTTTAATTTCCCACATGTACCAACCTCTGACAAATTTGATGTCTCAAATTTTTTTTATCAATCTCATAAGCGTGTTGAAGAAATATGTTAAAATTTACCATTGCTTTTTTCTTGGAATGATCTCATCTAATATCTCCAACTGCATCTATTCTTATCAAGAGCATTCTCAAATTTTGGAATGGTCTACATGGTATTTTCCCATGTATCCATCAGGGAATGAAGTACATGGGAGAACCCCTGGTGGGATAGTGAGGAGTGGTCAAGATTTGACTGCATCACTACCCATCAACCGCCAACTTCATCCCTTATGAAACAAGCCTTTGTCTTTGAAGACCCAATAGGTGCCACCATATGACAAGTGTCACACCACCCATTAGCCTATGTGACTATCACATCTTATCATTGTAGGAAAATGGGAGCATGGGAAGAAAACCTAGATAGCAAAACATGTTGGACTGTACACCATTGATCAAACCTTGAACAACATCCTTTGCCCTGCGAAGGAATAATTCTTACATTTAAACAATACTACGTGGCCATCGCCTGCTAGCCTATATATTTAAAATATTATGAAATAAAATAGAGGGGGCTTGCGGGGAACAACCTAGATACAGCCACGTCTTCAATCCATTAACTGTCGATCGTCTTTGAGAAGCACCAGTCATCCTTACCAAGGAGATCGGGTCCACCATTATATGAGATACATGGCCGAAACCTGCTGATCTGTGAGAATAAAATAAGTAGAAAAAAATTAGCATGGGCATATGGGGAATGACTAGGATCTATATACACCTAAAAATGGCCACATTATAATAAGTCAAGTAATTAATTTAATAAAAGTTATTTAATTAATCTTCTAATTCAATCTACATATAAATAAATTTAATTATTTATTTATATTGTTCATTTTCTAATTCTTCTATCTTAATTAAATAATTTTATTTAATTTAATCACTTTTCCATTTCTTCTTAATTAATTAAATAAGTTTCAAAATTTATTTAATATAATTATCACATTTCTTTATTTTGAATAAAGTAAATATTCTTCTTTTTCCAAAATCTTAAATCTTCTAAATCTTCTTCTTTTTCTAAATCATAAAATCATCTTTAAATCTTCTAAAAGGACACCTTAGATTTAATTAAATATTTTAATATTTAATTAGAAATTTCTTATTCACATTTCACACATAGTTAAATATTTTTAATATTTAATTAGAAGCTTCCAAATCCACATGTCACATGAAATTAAATAATTTTATTATTTAATTGATTGAATTATCTTCAACCACCAAAACTAACTCATAACTAAACTTGACAAATGGCAAGTTTCCTCTATTTTTGAGTGAATTTTTTTTGTGGGAAGGAAACATCTTCCTCCTTTCTCTCTAGCCTCCATATTTTTCTCCAACTTCTCCATCTCTCACCATTCATCTTACCAAACTAAATCTCAATCGTTGATCTTTGTCAAATAATATTTTACCTCCAAAAATCTATAAATAAGACCCCTTGTCTCTTTGAAAATCTTGGGACTATTTGCATAGCATGAGCATTATAGTTGAATAATCATTTAGGATTTTAATATCTTAGTTTCATAATCATAGAAAAAAATCTTAGCTTTTATCATCTTATCATAAATAATCATGGTAGAATAACTTTCATAATCTATTCTTAGTTTCATTATCATAATTTCATTATCTTAGCATCATATCATAGCTTCATTATCTCACATCATTTATCATAACAATGCATTTTTCATATCATCTCATTCTCTAGGTTATCATTTTGTTGAGATTCTACTTACACAATCTAAGAGAAAGTAGCTTAAAATGAATCCTTGGAGATAGAGGACAATTGGATGACTTTGAAGAATTTGTTGGGTTTGAAGTTTGTTTAATTTTAAATTAGATTCTTTGATACATTGTTTCATTGGTGTGTTTTTTAACTTGTTTGTTGTTTCCACATATTCACACACACATGATCAAATTCGATGATTGGACATACAATATGATGCATAATTTGTGCAGACACAACAAAAGTTAGTCATAAAAAAGGGGCCATCCCTAGGAAACAAAATACTTACCCTTTATAATGAAGGATAAGGATATAAGATTTTGAGACTAAGTCCTTGATCATAAGGAATTAATACCAAGAAGAAATCAAGGCAATTGGCAAACCTAAGTTCAAGGGTCGGTTAAAACAATGACTATCATGGCATAAGTGACAACTTAAGTGACCAGGAATGGGAAAGACAAGTCACTGCAATTTTACAACAGTCAAGGATTTATTTGATTTACAGGACATCTTTAGGAAATTATATGAGAATAAAATCCTATCATAGTGATGAGAACATGACTTGAAATTAGAAAACAAGGACCAAGCCAGACCCTTCACAATTTTTTAGGATGGAACCAAGAATTTATTAAGGGGTTCCATCAGTGGCTCCTGTTGGGGACACATGCCTCTTGTAGGCATGGTGAGATCCTAGAATCCATGGGAGAGAAGATCAAATGCCAGAGTGTTGAGTGAAAATCATTTTCAAAATTTTAAACCACATTTTCTAGCCCTAGACCATCAAATGAAAAGAGGAATTCATGTTTTCCCCTATCAAAGACACTATTCTCTATTGTTTTTATTAAACCAAGTCTGAAGATACTATCCTTTCTCATCTAAAAAAAAATACCACCCTTGGCATGCTTGATCACATCACTAAAATTCTCATTAACAAGATTGTTCTCAATCACAATTACTTTCCTGTCAAACTTGACCAAAAAATAGAAAATTTCACAATGTCTTCCAAATGGGTAACTATGAGACCTCCCCTTATCATTCACTTGCATATTAGATATGAAAATCTCATAGTGGTCAAGCTCAATAAAAACATCATGTCCTACACATAACATGCAATTCTTCTATATGTGTGGTAAAGAATGCTCACATATTTGAAACCTCTTCAACTGAATTGCACCATAGTTTAGTTCATTACCACATGACTCAAGATTATATTTACCAAAACCCACAATACCTTCATCTGAATCATTTTGAATATCATCACTTTCAATATTAAAAGATCAATAAAAAAATTACATCATCAGTTGAGAGGTGTATTTCCCTATATGTCAAAGGATCACTGTTATTTGAAATTTGTTCGTTAGCCTTTGAACAAGTATCTCAATTTTCTTGTACATAAATACTTTCCTTATTTGATGATTTTTTTTTCATAATCATAGTGTGGAGATAAGGAACATCAAAAAAGAACTCGTTTTCACATTTACTATCATGAGATCCACCATTTTTTACACCATCAAGACCCTTATCACTGTTAACATTGTACCCAAGTTCAAGATACTAAATACACCTATTCTTATTTTCAAAGTGATCATCATCCAATGACTTAGTATGCTCCAGTGATAATAGGCCTGAGCTACACTTCAATTATTCATCATGTGAAACCTGTTCACTTGTGAACAAGCAATGCCATCATAATTTTCATCTTTATATATTTCAGGTGAAGGAAACATCTCTAGCTCATCCTCACTAGAGCTTTCATAATTTTCCAAAGAATAATTAGGCTCACTGTCATCATGATCTTCATCACAAAGAAACTCCTCACTACACAAACTATGTTCATAAATCTCAGAATGAAGGCTTAAATTTTCATCTTCAATATATTGACTACTAACTTGTGGTATGGAATCAACAAAATTTACAAGTATATCTCTATGTCCACCACTAGTATATAGTTTTTCACATATGCTACTTGTGGGTTGATTACAATTTCCATCTTCATGCATAGAACTAGATGAATTTTCATCATCAAATATACCATTTTCACTTGTATGTATCATGTGTTGATTTTACACAATAAGACAATAGCTATTAACATCTTGATGTATCATGTCTTTTGTATAGTCACACTTGGCCTCATCAACATTCCTTATCCAATCAAGTACCTGATCAAAACTATGAGGTTTCAATTATATTGGCAAGGTACTTAACCCTGTCTCCAAGATTTCACAAAATAAATCAATGCACGTCAAATCCTCAAGTTTGAAATTTTTGGGGACTTCCAATAAGGCATCCATAAATCTTGAAAAAAAATCATAGGGTGATTCATTTGTGCACCTCTTCATGTTGGACAATTCTTGGATAAAAGACATCTAATCAACTTTTCCCAAAAAAATTTGATGTTCAACTTGGAAGTAATTATGATTAGTGTGTTGTACTGATGGTAAAATTAGAACAACAGAAGTACCATCATATTGACAATCATTTCCATTTTTTGACCCATAACTTTTATTTGTATGAGGGGTGTTAGAATAACCAACACTTGCAGCCATGTATCCTTTCATCATTGAATATTTCAGATTTTTCTCAATATCCATGGCAATTTGATATGCCTGATATAATTTTGCACTCTCCTTATCTCTTAACAGATAGCTCATTTCTTCATCAAATGCATTAAATTATACAATTAAGCATTTGGTCTTAAACTTTCAGGAATGTCACTTAACGTTTTTGAAAATCTAAGATTGAAGGCTAGGACCAATTGATCTTCTTCTTTTTGGATGTTGTTAATTATTTGTCTTACTGAGTATGGATTGATTCTTTCTCCAAATTGTTCAATGAATACTTCCATGAACTCATTCCATGAAGAGATATAACACACTGGAAAATATGAAAACCAATAGAATCTCCCTTTAGAGATTGAACAAAGAAATTCATAACAACATCTTCATGACTTATCTCATAATCTCTCATTAGATCAAAGACTTCTTGTAGATGTTGAGATGTTGATTATGATCTTGTCCCTTTAAAGTTAGGCAAATTTTCCCTAACTTCATTAGGAATAGGGTTTGGGAAACCTTGAAAACCATTCAAATTCAATGGTTTATATCTTTCTACAGAGAAATTTTTTTGTTGACATGATAGGGGATGCACATTCTTCATGTTTATATCATGCACCCCACAAGGATGTATAATTGAATGATACATTTTTTCACACCCTTTTACAACTTAAAACATCAACTCTATAGCTGATTACCACCCTGTTTCATTAATTTTACCATAAGTTTAAATATGCTTCTTATTCTAATGGGTGGATTACAATACAAATATGCTTCTTATTCTAGGTATTACAAGTTTCAACTTACAAAGAATGCAGAACAATCTTCATTATTCCCTTGTTTAGTGCTTTATTTCACTAAATTGGGAACACATTGTTACTTCTATATTTCTTAAAATGGCACCCATATAGATCTATTCTCTTTTGTAGATTAAAATAGGGGAAAATGCATGGATATATTAGTAGGTATCATACTTCATCAAGTTATTTTCATAGAGTCACCAACTCTTGTGTAGAGGACCAAAATTCAATAGTATTTTTCACTGGTGCAGAGCTCTTTGGAGTTGCCACTCACTTTTAATGAGAAATTGTAATTCAGCACATCACACACTCTATCAAGGCAAGATGATCTACTGCAAGTACCTCTCCAAATTAATTCCCCAGTAGAGTCACCATTTTTATTGGTTATTTTTTTACAACCAACCTTATTCTTACCACAAACGTATGAACTGACCAAGGAAAATTATCAGTAAGGGCAAGGATTGGCCAACACATAAAGTAAAGGATTTTTATTTCTTTACTTCTTCACTTTAGGCTCTGTCGGACTAGGAAGGTTAATCCAAAAAAAAAAATGTTCCTAGATACTAGTGTGTCTTTAGTATCAAACACAAGGTAAATAAATTATTCTCCTTAAACTATTTTGAAGGCACCCTATCTTGAAGATTTGGCTAACCTTCACAATAGCGACTAAGCTTAAACAAGAGAAGATGTAATTCTTTTAACACTCATACAAACCCATAAAAAAAAAAGTAATTTAATTATATTTGTGTGATCATCAGTCAAGTCGGTTACCAAATTAAAGCATGAATACTAAAACAGACTAGTGCCTTATTGTAAGAAATAGAGTCAAACCATAAACTATATGATTGGATAACACTGTAATATTTTAGAAAAAATAGCTATGGACTTAGAGATACTACCTTACAATATTCCCACCAATTGTATCGACAATGAAATTCTTACTAATATCCTTATACAAAGATTATAAAAAACCTATTGTTAGAATTCAAGAATTTGCATACATTCCTTGAATGAATAAGCAAGAATGAAACAACACATCCATTGGAACTCAACACAGATAAAAAAAATAACCATTGATTATCATATTTATAACTTGTATAATTTTCATATAGGAGAGAAAATATACAGAGACTTTACACTACTATTTTTTTTTTTGTCTATATTGCTTACCTAGAACATATATTGGCTAACCAGTTTCTAAAAAATATTACTGCAGAAATTAGTATCCATTTTTCTTATATCTATTTCCCTTGAAAATAAGTACCTATTAACCTCCTAAATTTTTGACCTCTTGACCCCTTCTTTGTAATCAACTATAGAATCCCTTTTATAAGTCAAGGGAGCAACAAGCACAAGGCTGAATTATATTTCACATTTCATTTTGTTTTCATTTCAAAATGAATTTCAATAGAAATCAAAAATATCTCCCAACTGATTTTGGGATCCATCATTTAGCCCAAGGGAAAACAAAATAGACTCCAAGAAACCATTAACCAAAACCATCTGTCGGTCATCAACAAGTGTCATCATGGCAGCATCAGAACACGTAAATCCATATCACCAAAAAAAGCAACACCATTAGTAGAAAAGCACAAAAAAAAAATACTCACATCATAATACATCAACAAGAGCAAGAAAATAATCACATAGGACCAAAATTTTGAGCACCTAACCAGGAAAGTAAGAAGATATTACTTTTCCTTGTCACCTAGTTAATAGGTGTGCCCAGTCAGTGTCCTTATCTTTAGAGGAGTAGCCATCATCACCTCATCCTTAGAATCAACCCAATCCTTCATGGCCATAAGATACTAGTGATAAGCAGAGTTATTTTCATTCCCATTATTAGAAGAATCATCATAAACCTTAATGGGATATTGATGATGTCCCATATAAGTGTTGTGATACCAGTTCCTCCTGACAGCTTCTCTTTCTGTCCTCTCAACCTTTTTAACTTTTCCTTTGATCATTTCCTTTAAGACAGTTCGGCCCCTAAGGTGGTAAGCATGCTTAAGGACACCTGGTGATGAATCTTTGGTAGCTTTTGTCTTCTTCACTAGTGTTGTTGGTATCTCTGGTCCACTGTCCTCACCCTGAGGAGGAGAATTCTATAGATCAAGAGGATTGAGCCTCTTGGAATGATGAAATAGGCTAACATTCACACGTATCTTTCCCATTTTTAAACTCTTCTACTAAAAATTCCCCGAACAAAATTACCAACTTACTCAGAAAAGATCATCTCAAAATCACTTCCTCACTTGGACCTCAGATTTTTTCACAATTGGATAGTGAAAAAATCAAGTAAATGAACCACATTAAATAGAGAAACTGGTGTGCATCTGCATTACATTTCTAGGAGAGCTTGTGTGAGAGTATTATTAATCCACTAACCTTATTTTAAATCTCAACCATTGATCAAAACTTTGAACCAAATCAACGGTTAGAAACTACAGCTTCTTAATGATGACAAAATTAAGTGCATGCACAAAGTGACAGGATGTGAGCTATTGTCAATAATGGATGGATTTTCTAGATATAACCAGGTCAAATTCAAAGAATCTGAGCAACACAAGACATCGTTCACTACACCATGGGGAATGCACATCTATGTAAGAATTCCATTTGGTCTCACAAATGTAGGAGCTAATTTTCAGAGGGCCATGGATGTGGCATTTGCAGATCTAATTAATGCTATAATGGTAGTATATCAAGATGATCTCACTGCTTATTCTAAAAAGGCAGAGAATCATGTGGGGGACCTGGAGAGGATCTTCATCAAAGCTTTGGAATATGGTATAAGTCTCAATCCTAAAAAATGTCATTTTTCTATTTCAAAAGGTAAAATTTAGGGGCATATTGTGTCAAGAGATGGGATTAGGATAGATCCTGAAAGATTTGATGCCATAGATAAAATTCTCATTCCCAGAACTGTCAAAGAAATCCAATCATTTTTTGGCCAAATTAATTTTGTTAGAAGATTTGTGTCCAATTTTGCTGAAATTGTTAAGCCTATATCCAAGATGATAAAAAGGGGAGAAAAGTGTGACTAGACTATTGAAGCTATGGATGATTTCATATCTATAAAAGGAGCTATCAAAGAAGCCCCCATCATGAAGTCCCTTGATTTTAGTAAACCATTTCAGATATTTTCTTTTTCTTCATTTTACACCATAGCAGCTGTCATGTTGCAGAAAAATGATGAAGGCCATGAGCAGCCTATTTCCTTTTCTAGCGAGTCTTTGCAAGGGTCAGAATTGAAGTATGATATTATGGAAAAATAGGCTTATGCATTAGTCAAAGTATCAAATTCTTTCAAACCTTATCTTGTTGGTGCGAAGGTAATTTCTTATGTCCCACATGCAGCTATGAAGGATATCCTAGTGCAGACAAAGGTGACAGGTAAAAGATGTAGATGGATTAATAGAATCCAAGAGTTCAATATGGAGATTCAGATTACCAAATTGGTAAGAGACCAGGGTTTGGCTAGGCTGATGGCAGAAACAAATATTGAAGCAAACCAAATCTGCAATGTAGAAGGTAAGGAAGAGGTTGTAGCAAGTATTGAACATACTCCTTGGTATACAGATGTGATTTATTATCTTAAACACATGAAATGTCCTAAAGGGCTGAATGATAATCAAAGGAGAACCTTGAAGTTGCAGGCTTCTAAATATGTTTTTATAGAAGGGGATTTATTCTGGAAGAATAGGGATGACATATTGCTATTATGTTTAAATGAGTCCTAGGCAAGACATGTCTTGAGAGATACATGAAGGGGTTTGTGGAGGCCATTATTCCTCTAATACCATTGCACAAAAGATTCTCAAGGCTGGTTATTATTGGCGTAAGGTGTTCAATGATTCTTTTACACATGTGAGGAAATGTGAAGCTTGTCAGAAATTTTGAGTGAGGTTGAAGTATCAAGGATCATTGCCACTTTGACCCTTGTAGGTAGAAGAACCTTTTCACCAATGGGGAGTTGATTTCATTGGATAAATACAAGAGAGATCAAGTGGAGGACATAGGTGGATACTAGTGGCCACAAATTATTTTACTAAGTGGGTGGAGGCTGTCCCAACTAAGCAAGAAACAAGCAAGGTGGTAGTGAACTTTTTGATGGAGAATGTTATAACTAGGTTTGGCACCCCTATTATACTGATCATAGATAATGGGATGTGTTTTAGATCTGAAGAGTTAAGATATTTTTGTAGAACATATGGCATTGATGTTTCTTATTCTGCCCCATATCATCTACAAGCAAATGGTTAGGCATAATCAATTAATAAAAGTATTTTGAAGATATTAAGGAGGATGCTTGGTACAAATAAAAATGCATGGGATTCAAAGTTAAGATTGGTTGTATGGGCAGATAGGATTACAGTGAAGAAGGAAAGTGGAAAATCTCCATTTGAATTGGTGTATGGGACACAAGCTAGGATGCCACTGTAGAAAATTCTGCCAGTTTATAATTTTATTCTACAAGAAGACCTGGATATTCCTAAATCTATGGAGGAAAGAATGGAACATATTGCAGAACTTGATGAAATAAGAAGAATGTCTTAGAAGCATAATGTGAAGTTACAGTCACAAATGAAATATATTTTTGATAAAAAGGCCAAGGAGAGAAAGTTTGAATAAAATGACCTAGTGTTGATGTGGAATGCTTGGTGTCATGAGAAGGGGAAGCGTGACAAGTTTCAAGATTTATGGATGGGCCCTTTTGTGATAACTGGTAAAGGAGGTGAATATTCATATTTGTTGTATAACATGTCTAGAGGAGAGTTGAGTTTCCTGTACATAGGTAGTTCCTGAAGCATTTCTTCTCTTAAGGAAGAGAAGAGGGTTAACGATTGCCAGTGCATGGAAAATTCTACATATACCTCTTTAAACATTCTTTTCCATAAACATTCTTTTCCATGCATAATAGTTATAGAAATTTTTTGAAGGGTCTGGGTTTGCCTATACATGAACATTCCAAGAGGTTCCCTTTTTGAAAAATCTATTTTCTTTCCATGTACAGTAGTCTAGGGTTTCTCCATTTCCCATTTTCCATTTTCCATTTTCCATCTCCTCCATGCTCTTTCATCCCCTCCATCTTTCATTGCCTTCATTTTCATGTTCAGTTATGTCTTGGTCTTCTCTCCCAAAGAATTCTGGATTCTTGCAGTGATTTGCAAAATGACTCATCCCCAATAGGAGCCACTTTTAGAAACCACAAATTTCCATTAAAAATCTAAGTTCTTTTCCCTTTTAAATCCCCTCATTTTCCTATCTTTCTAATAATAAATTCATTTTTTCCATCCATGATGCTTAAATACACTTTATTGCCATTTAAAAAATCCAAAAAGTGACTTATACATTATACCATTGTCATGTTTTAACCTTCACCACTTTATTGTTGCACCATGGGTGGTTAGCACATACACCGCAGTGACCATGGTAAACAATCAACAGGGAAGAAATGCAATGTGCAGGAAGGTTACCGCTATACCGTTGAGTGGAGAAGTGGAGACCGTGGTATGGCTATAGTAGCTAAGGGTGAATGGTTAACAACCAGTCATAAAGGTTTACCACGCAACCACAAGCAATCAAAACATAGACTGTAGTAGCACAATAAGCAATGAGGTAATACTTATCGTGCCACTGCTGGCAGTCACCTCACAGACCGCAGTGGCTGTGGTGAATAGGAGGAACCAGTTGAGATTGGTTACTACGCAACCATGGAGGGTCAGACAGGAGACCATGATGGCGCAGTAGATGGCGAGGAATAGTCGGACTGCCATAACATGGAGGGACAAAATACAGCTAGTGGTTGGTGGTAAGGATATTGATGGTGAGAGAGGCAGCAAAGGCGGCTACCACGGTACCGCTGGCAGTCGGGCCAGTGATAGCGGTAGTGTGGTAAAGGGTGAGTTGATGATGGATGAAGTAGACACCACGATACCGCAGATGGTAGAAGGAGAGGTAGTTGAAGCGCGATGGATGGGGATAGCAATGAAAGATAATGGTTAGAGGAAAACACAACCAAACCACTGACAACAAAAGTCAAAAGCAGTGGTTGATCGATAAGGAAACAACAATGAAGTGACAATCAGTCAAAAGTCAAACACTGTAGCACCTTGGGGAGAGAAAGCATTGACCGCGGTAGAGGGGTAGGAATAAAAAGACTATTTATGGCATTAAATAAATGTAAAGGCATGAAATAAAAATAAAATAAAATAAAAATCAAAGGCATGACTATAGTTTTAAATATTTGATTTGTCATTAAGGCAACTTAATCAAATATTTTAATATCTGCTAAAGAATTTGAAACCATTGTAACAGGAAAATGAAGAGTTGTGACATTTGATATTTGATATATAAATATTTTGTAAAATCTATAGAAAAGGGGGTAGTATAATTTAGGTAGTTGGACAGGGTGAGCAGTTGCTGAAAAATATGATGAGGTATATTGTAAAATCTTTTCGAATTATATAATGGAGAAGAATGCATAAATCTGATGATTCAATTATGGTGTCAGTTGTTTATTGAATTTATCAAAAATATTATCTGGTTGTCTCCAAGGTTATCATTTCTTTATTATTCAAATTGATATGTCAAGGATATTTTTAGTTTGTCAAAGCACATTTGTTGCTCTTGTGTGGTTCAATTAATTGGCTCCTTCAAGGAAGGATTAAACTCATCTAATTAATCACAACAATTTGGAAAATGACATTTGGATCAATAAGAATAACTTGATAATTGCATCCTTGCACGTTTATGTTAGACATAAAATCATAAAAGTGCTAAACAATTAGAATTGTATCCAGAAATAGGTTTCACATATCATTTACATCTCCACTCCATTTACCCAACAGAAGTAAGCACTGCTCATACCAATTCCATTTTAGGATCTCACAAAATCTTATCTATATATTCATATTTCAAACATCATTGGGACTAGAAGTAATTATTGTGCTTTCATTTATTCCTCACAGTTTCCCATTAGGGATAGATCACATAGGTAGGAATCATATAAAATCTACATCACTTTTATAGGTACACCTGCCTAGGTTTAGCAGAGCCTCAAGAGTAGAAGGTTCAATTATATCAATTGGCCTTGTATGTTGTTCAAAAGCATTGTGAGGGATTGGAAACCACTCGTGGTTCAAACCTGCATTTTTGAGACCCAAAAAAAGTGATGAGAACATGACTTGAAATCATAAAACAAGGACCAAGCCAAGCCCTTCTCAAATTTTCAGGATGGAACCAAGAATTTTTTAAGGGGTTTCATCAAGCATATCAAATGGTCAAATAACTATACATCATAATTAAAGAGCTCTAGAATGTTTTACTAATATAGAATGATGTATAGGATCAATGGTGTTCCCCATATGTGGAAATTCTTAGAGCCCGAACATGGAAAGGGGGAGAATGATGGAGCAGGTGCATGTATCAAAAGAGGCTTAGCACGAGAAGAGTTAAAGTACAAATATAGTGTAAATTTTATAGATGCAACATCAATTGTCAAGTGGTGCAATCATGAAATGAGTCTAGGAAGTGAAGGTAATTCTTTAGTTCATAGATTTTTTCATTTAGTAGATGATACTAACATTGCAAACTATGAGGATTTATGTACACTAACAAGATTGAGCGAGCTAAAATATTTTAGAAGATCTAATGCAGGTACATGGACTATCCATACATGAAAGATGACATGCTTTTGTTCTACATGTACACTTCAAGCATGGAATGATTGCAAGTCAACAAAGTGGGTTGAAAAATGGTATGTAAGAATTCAAACCCCACTTGACACTTATTAGCACCCGACAACTCTACAAATAATGAAGATGCAATCATCCTTTGACTTTGATCATGTATCAAACCTACTAGAACCAAATAATATATCTTACTTTTAGGTTTTATTTTGATGTTCATTAAATACATCTAACAGGATGAGCATATCAATGAAGGGAATGTTTATGCTGTGATTATAGATGAAAATAATGAAGATGGTACATATTATTACCTCTGTCATTGTAGCGAGGCCAAAAAGAAATTGGAGGCCCCAGTTATAGATGGAGAAAACATAGAATATCCTATAGGTTCGGTGGTTGTTACTAGAACATAGCTTATAAGGTACCCAGTTAAGAATGTTGTAGTTTGGTTGTTTGAGGACTTTGATATGCATTGGAAGATTCTTCACTACTTAAACCTTGTCATCACAACAACCATTCATTTGATCAAATATAAGGGCAGGCCTACGAACAAGAACTTATGGAAAGTGTGTGAGTCTGACCATGAGGTAATAATTGACACAATAAAGAGTAGAGTAGACTCAGATGGTTCCTTGGATTGATTTGTAAGTATGCACATTGAATTTTTAAATTCATTTTATTGATAACTACTTTCTTTCAAGTGTTTTTAAGTTTGATTGTAGAAGGGTTTACAAAACTGCATTATTGTTAATTTGCAAAATGATAATTATATGTTGCTCTCTATTGACTACATTTAAGTTGGTATTCTCTATTGGTGTTTGATGTCATATGCATTTAGGACTTCCATTGATGCATTTGTGACTATCTTTTAACCCACTTATTAATTATATGTTTTCATTAGTGAAGAGATATGCAAGACTAGTGAAGGAGAAAAAAGGGAAAGGCTTCATTAAAGATTATCAACTTAAGAAAAGAACAACAACGATTGCTAGTGCATTTTTTGGTTTTCAATCTTCTCTTTCTTTTGTATTTCGTAGATTTCTTAGATTCTTATATGCTACATTTTTTATGTTCGTTATGTTTATATATATTTGAAATTTATATGTTGGGTCATCAAGAGATGAGAAAGTAGTGAAAGATGGTCCACATCACCATTGCAGGACCTTCAATTGATCTACTTATAGCATGCATGAAGGTGATAATAGATCTGGTCAAAAGGTGTATGTCCAACATTATTCAGTTATTGGTGTTTTAATAATTTTTATGTGAGCCCATGTTTGAAATTATTAGGATTTTGCAAGTTTTTTTGTGAACCAAATTCTAGTGAGATTACAAAACCATGGAGAGGCTACTACCCATGTGTTTCCAAGGGAGTAGGGGATGTACATGTTTTGAATCATTTTGGAATGCAAATAATTGGTCCACTTGAGGTTGATTGGAGAAAAAAAATTGGGTAGCTGCTCCTTTTGTTTCTTCTTGTACAATATATTTCATGATATGGGCTACAATTGTGAGGATTATTTCCCTACATGTACTGGGGTGATCCCACAATAATGGTTTACAATTTTGGGGCAAACTAGACACTAAACTGATTTTTTAAAACTAAATATTCACTTTCAGGCTCCTATAGCGCTAAACCTTGAGGAATTTCAAGAGGATGCAAACTAGTGATTTGAGACATTTTGTCTATAGATTCGAAATATATTTTTTTCAAAAAGTTTGGAATCAAATTGCACTTATTTTTCCATCCCTTTTGAAAACTAGTTTTTAAAAAAAAAACATTTTTAAGAAGTGACGCTCACCGTATACAACATAAGCTTTTTTGTATGAAGGATAAAGTTCTATTTTTTTTTAATTTAGATTTGTAACTATGATATATAGCACTTTCATTTGGTTTCATAGTGTTTTATTAAATATTTTTTCCTTAATCAATTTTCAAAGTCAAACCAATTACAATTCAAACATAGTCGAGCTATATACAGAATAATTTTTTTTGTATGTATCGAAATTCAATTTTTTTTTAATGGATCAAGGACATAAATACCCAGCTTGAACATATTTTTAAGTTTTTTTTTTGATAATCTGCTATTTTTCTACATGTGCAGAACAAAGAGTTTGATTTTCGGTGAAAAACCTATGTTTAATAAAACTAAAAAACAAATACATAATAATACCAAAACATATTAAAATTATATTCATTGGATAGCTCATTTTGATGACTACCATGATCATTTGAAAAAAAGTTTAAATGGATTCATTTGATCCCCCAAAAGGTAAATCAAAAGTGATTTTTTATCAACATTTTGATAGGTGTAAAGGATACTTAGTTGTAGGTATGGTTTAAAACTAGAGGGGTTCTATCCAAGGGGGTTTGATCTAAGGTGTTTGATCAAACCCTCTTCAATTGGAATCCTTAAAATGTAACTTTTAAAGGCTTAAATTATTATATTTTCTACAAAAATGCAATTTTAGCAAAAATCAAAATCTCCCAAAAATTGTAAACCAACTTTGTGGGATCACCCATTGCTACAAGTATTGAGAAATGGTAGGATTTTCAAGATGTTCTTCCATCACGATTTTAATATTTGTTATTGAATTAATGTATTTTTGAGTGAAAAAAAATATGAGAAATGAATACATGCAAATGTGTATATTCCTTAATATATGCCTCAATTAAATGTGCATATTAAATTTTAAGTTAGTTGTAATGATTTATGGTTTACATTTAAAGTTCTCTTGAAGGAAAAGTATGTGGATTTATGAAAAAATCTGAAATAATTCCTTCTACTGTACATATTTTCTTGCATTAGAAGGCTGAAAATGCACTTTTCCAATTAATATGTCCCCACTATATATAAGTCTAAACCAATTAAAGGGAATCCATCAGTGTCAAGCTTATCTACTCTCAATTTTTCTATGTTTGGCTTTTCAAAATCTACTCTAATCGTTTATGATTTTTAGAGTCATTTTCATCATGATCTATGTCTTTACATAATGTCAGTCACCCTTCAAGGGATTCATTGAAAATTAATGCACAAGACATCTTAGTACACCTTGCCACCATTGACAACCTAGCCTAGTGGGCATCTAAGGAAGGAAAAACAAACCAACAAGGGTGGAACAACATGAATAGTGGGGACAACAATGTTTCAATACACTCCAAAAACTTTGACAACTCCAAAACATTGTTCAAACAACCAATCTTTCCAAACAATCACTTGGCATCTAGTGCTCTTGTCAACTTTGGCAACATAGTCACATGGCCAATAGAACAAAAAAAGGATGGAACAACATGAGCACATACCTTGGGTTGTTTCAGGTTATTAAAAACATATCACAATGATTCTCAACCCTTTTTGGACTTAGACTTCCATGATACAACATTCCAAGGAACAAATCAACATTATGGTTTATTGACACAATGCATAAATGATCCACTATTACTGATCCAAACTCAAAAATAAAAGTTGAAACTTAATCCATTTTCACTCATACATGTGAATATTGTGAAAATGAGCCCCATGAAATAATTAAAAAACCTTTTGAATGCTTTTTTCATAAAATAAAAGACCTAGCACTTAAATACTTTATCATTTTTCTTTGAGTTTTTCCTTTTCCTCTGTGTATAATTTGATGATCCTTTGTATAATTTATGGTGGTTATCTATTTATTGTCATTAAAACTAGATTTGAAACAACAAAATTCAAACAAACAAACTTAAGTGATGGAAAAGTTAACTTATGGTGGTTGTCTATTTATTGCATTTTATTGCTCTCCATGGAAATGTGTTTGTTAAAGTGAAGTTGAAACAACAAAATTAATTGATGGAAAAGTGGTAAGAGTCATTAAAAGTTCTGAATCACTCTAAGCTACGCCGAATCACTTTGAGCTATACCGAATCACTTCAAATTGTTTCGAGCTATGTTCAACCGAAAAAATCCCTTATGAGTCCAAAGTGCAAAATGGCTGCAATCTTTGACGAGCTCTCACTTAGACACTGTGATTCTTATAAAAATATCATCTAATACTATGGGATCATGTTGGGCCCCTCTACAATAACCTCTCTCAGTTTCCACTATCTCAGATGTTTTTTCTTATGGTGGTGACTTTTCACTTGGGAAAAAAGTTGTCAAATGTAAGTAGTGTAAAGTTACAAATTGGTGCAACTTTTGTTCTACAACTCAACCAAACAAATAAAATCTTCCAATGTGTCTAGGTGGGTAATTTTATGCTAGGAATTTTCCTTTTTTGCATCCAAACACACCAAATCACTCTGAGTTATGTTCAACCATTAGAATCTCTTATGAGTCCAAAGTGCGAAATGGTCGCAATCTTCGACAAGCTGTTACTTAGACACCGTGATTCTTATCAACTTATCGTCTAATTTTATGCGATCATATTTGGCCCCTCTACAATAAAATCTCTCAATTTCTGCTATCTCGGAGGCATTTCCTCATGTTGGTGATTTTTTACTTGGGGAAAAAGTTGTCAAATGTTAGTGTAAAGTTGTAAAGTGGTGCAACTTTTGTTCTGCAACTTGAGTAACCAAATAAAATATTCCAACGTATCCATGTGGGTACATTTACACTAGGAATAGTCCTCTTTTTCACTCAAACATGTTGAATTGCTCTGAGCTACATTCAACCGATAGAATCCCTTATGAGTCCAAATTGCAAAATGGTTTCAATCTTCGATGGGTTGTTACTCAAACATCATGATGCTTAGAAACTTATCATCTGAGATTATGGGATTTTTTTGCTCCCCTCTACAATAACCTCTCTTATTTTTCACTATCTCGGAGGCATTTTCTAATGGTGATGAAATTTCACTTGGGGAAAGAGTTGTCAAATGCAAGAAGTATAAAGTTACAAAGTGGTGCAACTTTCGTTCTGCAACTCGAATGACCAAAAAAAATCTTTCAAAATGTCTAGGTGTTTATTTTTATGCTAGGAATGGTACTCTTTTGCACCCAAACACGTTGAATCACTTTGAGCTACATTCAACCGATAAAATCCCTTATGAGTCCAAAGTGCAAAATGGCTGCAATCTTTCACAGGCTATTCCTCGGACATAGTAATGCTTAGAAAATTCTTTTTTGATCTTATGGAATCATGATGGGCCCCTCTACAATAAAATCTCCCACTTTCCACTATCTTGGAGGCATTTTCCCATACTGGTGACTTTTCACTTGGGGAAAAGTTGTCAAATGCAAGTAGTGTAAAGTTGAAAAGTGGTGCAACATTCATTCTACAACTTGAGTGACCAAACAAATTCTTCCAACATGTAAATGTGGGTACATTTATTCTATGAATGGTCCTCTTTTGCACTCAAACACACCGAATCACTTTGAGATATGTTCAACCAATAGAATCCCTTATGAGTCCAAAGTGCAAAATGACTGCAATCTTTGATGGGCTATTACTCGGACACTGTGATGTTTTAAAAATTCTTGTTTGAGCTTATGGAATAATTTTGGTCCCCTATATAATAACCTCTCTCAATTTCCACTATCTTTGAGATATGTTCAACTAGTAGAATCCCTTATGAGTCCAAAGCGCAAAATGACTGCAATCTTTGATGGGCTATTACTCGGACACCGTGATGTTTAAAAAATTCTTGTTTGAGCTTATGGAATCATTTTGGTCCCCTATATAATAACCTCTCTCAATTTCCACTATCTTGGAGGTTTTTTCCCATGGTGGTGACTTTTCACTTGGGGAAAAAGTTGTCAAATGCAAGTAGTGTAAAGTTGCAAAGTGGTGCAACTTTCTATCTACAACTCGAGTGACCAAAAAAAATGTTCCAATGCATCTGGGTGGGTAAATTTACACTAGTGATTGTCCTCTTTTGCACCCAAACATGTCGAATCACTTTGAACTACATTCAACCGATAGAATCCCTTATGAATCCAAAGTGCAAAATGGCTGCAATCTTTGACAAGATGTTACTCAAACACCATGATACTTATAAACTTATCATATAAGCCTATAGGATTGTGGTGATCCCCTGTAAAATAATCTCTCCTAGTTTCTCCTATCTTGAAAGTGTTTTCCTATGGTGGCGAATTTTCACTTGGGAAAAAACTTGTCAAATACAAGTAGTGTAAAGTTGCAAAGTGGTACAAATTTTATTCTACAACTTAGGTGACGAAGAAAACTATTACAATGCATCCAAGTGATTATGTTGATGATAGGAATCATCCTCTTTCAAACCCAAAAAAATTTGAATCGCTTTGAGCTACGTTTAACCAGTAGAATCCCTTATGAGTCCAAGGTGCAAAATGGCTGCAATCTTTGACGAGTTGTTACTCAGACACCATGATCCTTATAAAATTCTTATCTAGGCCTATGAGATTTTGTTGAGGATCTATATAATAACCTCTCTTAGTTTTTTCTATCTCAGAGATTTTGTCCCATGGAGGTGACTTTTGACTTGGGAAAAATGTTGTCAAATGTAAGTAGTGTAAAGTTGCAAAGTGGTGAAACTTTCATTATACAACTCAAGTGACCAAATGAACTATTCCAATGCATCCAATTGGGTACCTTTATGCTAGGAATGGTCCTCTTTTTCACCCAAACACATCGAATCGCTTTGAGCTACGTTCAACCAGCAGAATCTCTTATGAGTCCAAAGTGAAAAATGGTTGCAATCTTTGACAAGCTATTACTTGGACATCATGATATGTAGAAAATTTGTGTCTAAGCCTATGAGATTGCATTGGGCCCCTCTACAATAACCTCTCTTAGTTTTTTCTATCTTGGATGCATTTTCCCGTGGTGGTGACCTTTCACTTGGGGAAAAGTTGTCAAATGCAAGTAGTGTAAAGTTGCAAAATGGTGAAATTTTCTTTTTGCAACTCAAGTGACCAAGCGAGTTGTTCCAATGCATCTGGGTGGGTAAATTTTTTTGGCATTTTAAAATGCAACCCAACTAGGATTTGCAATTCTCTAAGAGATAGCCAACTTGTATATTGAAGAACCATAAAGGCTAGTGGCCAACTCATAGGAAATGGAATGGATACACATTTCCCCTACACTTCAGGCTCTATAAGACCTAGGGGGGTAACCCTTTAGCAACATCTAACAATTTGGACACACAAGTAATAGGATATTGCTTAAAAAATTATGTTCTCACATAATTGCTGAGGAACCTAAAATATCACTCAAAATTGGCTAACACCTTGAGTAAATTTCACTAATCAGCATGGAGAACATGGCAAGCACAACTTAGCAAAAAAAATTTGAAATGGTTTTTGATTTGAAGAGTTAGGACCAAACTGAAAAACAACATAAACATGATAATGTACCAGTGCCATAAAAATGGGCTATGGATTCATATAACTAGCATTCATCTTTTAGTGTTGAATATGCTCTGAAGGTCTTACAAATGTTGTCACATTATGACAACTAGACAACTGCAACTTTCTTTGATAAATATGCTTATAAATCCACCTAAAACATAACACTCTTATCACATTTGTCAAAGCCATTATAATATCCTTGAACAATAGGAAATAATAAAAGCAACTTGTGCTTTATTGAAAAAATTACACCATTCATAGAACAAAAGGGAAAAAAAATGTAGCTCAAATTCAGTAAATGTGCATGAAAAGACTCAAATAATTTGATTATTGAATCCAAAATAACATTACAGTTTAGCCATGGAGACAATTATCAGCAAAAAATAAACATAACAGAACAATTCAGAACAAACACTTTCAATTAAATGACTAACAGTCATATTTCCCCCTAGCTTTACAATATACCCATAGCTTCTTCTTGATTTGTAGAGCTTTCAAAAATTGGAACCTCTTCCAATTGAGAAGAGAAAAGAAGATATAGAAAATAGAAGCAGCACTGAAACTGATCTGGAAATGCCATCTAGAAGCTCCATTCTCATTGATTACACTAAAAATAATCTCTCATCTCTCTTCCTTTTCTACAATAAACTTATTCTCTCAAAATTGGCCTTTGCTCATCATTTCCTTGCAACTAGAAATCTGTACATGTGGAGAATTTCATCATTTCACCCAGCCGCTGGAAAAAACCTCTTTCCCGTGTAGTATTTTGTTTCTGTTCTCTTTTAGTTTTGCTGCAAATTTATTTGCATATTCACTTTATACTTTACCTCCAGTTATTTAAATTTTTTCAGCTTTAATATTTGAGCTTTGACCTCATCTTTTATTTGCCTTCATATTAATTCTCAGCAAATAAAATGTCACCATTATTACAATAAAGCCCCTTTATAAAGTGAATATTTAATTCAAATGAAATGGAACTCCTCAAAAATTTATCCTTGGGTAAAATAATCACCCATGCCTCCACTTTTAAAAAATAAATTCCCTGTGAAAATTATCCTTCCCAGCAAAGAGAACCTTTTATAAAATGGATATCTAATTCACTCTTATTGGTAAAATAAAATTACCACCCCAATGCTATCAATCACCATTTAAAATGGTAAGGAATTTAAAATAATCACCACATTGGGCCAAAATTTATCTCACCACTAGAAAAATTAAATGTGGATGCCCTTTTCAATTCTATAATTGGGTTATTTAAAATACCCCTCAACCATTTTGTCTCCACATACTTGCTTGTGTGTTAGAAAATGAAGGAAATCTTGGGCCCACCTTTATTTACATCACTCACCTTGCGATTCTTTGGCTAACATTTTCTTTAGTTGTACGAGGTTGGCAAGGTGGGGCTCGGGTTGAGACACATCCTTCAATTCCCTGTCCGTCGTTGATCACATTTTGGTGACCTAACTTTTCTCCCATTCACTATGCTTGAGCTCTGCATCCGCAATCCTCTCCATTGACTGGTCATGCCAAATAGAACATCCTCAAATGATTCTCAGTACATTTTTACTCAAGGTGTTGACTATCCTCCAGTTTTTGATGGATGACCATTAACTATTCCAAGTTGCACCCCTTGTGTGTGTTGCCCCTTATCATTGTGACTCACCTGGTGTGAGTTTCCCTCCAGGCTCATGCCGCTCTACTTCATTCACATTTTCTTGAGTTTCTAAATAATTTCAAACATACATTTTGTGTTTACCCTACAACATGACACCTCCTTACTGTATTTGCGTAAAATCTTCCAAAGTCCTTTCACAACATTCATTTTGGTGTGTTCCTATGGTGTAGGTTGCGTGCCTCCTGAAGTTTCATTTGTTAAAGTATTCTAAAGCATCTTCACCAATTGCATTTAGTTCACAACCAAATGTGAATGGCTCCTCCCTTTTCTACTTTGATGGATGTATATTGCCTCATCAAACCATGCCTACAACAATGGTGTCACATGTTACAGGCTACAAGCCTCTTCTCACTAGTCGCGCCCTCCTGATAATTTATGAGACTTCTCAACAAAACCATTTTGTTCACAGCCTACAATGATAGTGATTTCATTTATTTTTAAATTCTTTAAAGGATCTCCATCCCTCATGATGCATTTCTTGTTGATTCTAACTTTAGCATGAAATGTTGACATAAAGAAAAAATTTACATTGATTCACTCTATGCACTCTAATGCTTCCTATCCTCTGGTTTGTGCGCTGAAAGTAGCCTTCATTGCTTATATTTTGCACCAAGAGTTTACAATGGAGTTCCCCTATCATCCTCTTTTTCGAGCGCAACCCCATTCATTAATAATGTTGTTGAAGATGAAGAATTGATTTCGCCTGATAGATTGCCTCTAGAATGAACACCAAGAAGAAGTGCAGCTGATGTATTGGAGCTTGAGAACCTAATTGTCTTTCTACAATAAATTCTCTCGGAAGAATAACAATTCCCACCACCACACCATCACCACAGTCTACAATATTAAAGTTGCCCCCCTTTTTTTAGGCAACCAATTCATTAACATAGATGTCGGTGGTATCAAAATTTATTTAATGCTTGTCCAAACAAGGCTTCCATATTGAAATGGTGTTGTTACTATTTCCCATGGTGAAGAAAATGAAGCACTATCTCAATTTTCCATACTTTGGAACAACAATATTTTAAACATTGGTTAAAACTTCCCAATGATTGAACGCTTGCAAGCATTCAATCTGAGCATCATTTTCACCCAAATCATCTTCATTTTAAAATCACAAGGTTAATGAGGGAAAATCCTTGGTGTGAGAAATTGATAACAACTTCTACCTTGTCAATGTACTGCCATTTACTACTCCTACAACATTGATCCCAACTATGCAAAGCATGTCGGGTCCCCATGTGGGCCCGACTAAAAAAAATTCATTTTAAAACAAGCTTGATCTACAAATCGATCAGATACAACTTTTGAGTGCATTTGGAATAAAAACATGAACTGAGTTTGCATCAAAATTTATTTTCTGACACTTTTGGAAAATGGTCAAAATAGGCCAGGTTGACTCTGGAATCAATCTAGGAAACTAGTTAAACGACCTTCGGGAGACATCAAAACTTGCAAGCATGTAAAAATTTGATCTGAAAGTATAGTAAAAAGAATGGCTTGGAAAAAGGAAACACTAGGAACCAGATATTAATTGGCAAAGTTGCCCAGTCAGGATTTCCTAAAACATCTATTCTGAACCAATTGAAACTCAATCAACTACCAATTTGTAAAAATAGTGAATCAACTCTTGGGAGCTGCCATTAGACACGTATGTT
The DNA here is from genome assembly GCA_007115665.2 of Sequoiadendron giganteum. Taxonomy (NCBI): domain Eukaryota; kingdom Viridiplantae; phylum Streptophyta; class Pinopsida; order Cupressales; family Cupressaceae; genus Sequoiadendron; species Sequoiadendron giganteum. Next base: position 173,218,545 of record CM021108.1, read on the forward strand.
CATTAAGGTACTCCAAGAATGTGTGCAAAAGGAATTTATTTGAAACATTGTTGATCAAAAGTTATTAACGATCAAATTTGACCACTTAGAAATGCTGTCAAGAATGCAGATGTGAAACTGAACAAATTGTATTTGGTTTTGATTTGCTAAAAATAGCAAATCAGATCATGAGGCTCTGAAAACTGACACTTGAGATCATTTAGGTATGGAGAATATAGAAAATACTCATTTTGACATGGCAGTCAACTTGTTGCGAAATCCAAGCTCAAACAGGAGGCTATTTCCAAAAAATGACAATCTGCAAACAACAGAACAGTGTCAAAACCCTTCAGCTTCTCTTTTTGAAACTCTATCAAAACTTATCATAGCAAGCTGAAAACTGACACACACATTCAAATATATCAATTGAATATTTCTGCAATTAGGTTTCACACGAAAATCAACAAGCTTTAAATTACAAGCCTCCAAAGTGGGTCCCCTAAGCAGATTCTTTAGGTGCACTTCTGAAAGTGCATAAGCAAAATTTTGAAATGGGCATCTTAAATTTGTAAAATTTGAGAGTTCCATCAATGGCTCCTACTAGGGATGTATGCCCCCTGTGGGCATAGCAAGATTCTAGATCTCTAGAGAGTAGACCAAAAGTTGAGTCCATCATGTGCTCAAGTTACTTCTTTATTCAATTTTATGTTTTTCGACTTCATTTAGTGACCCCAAACCACCAAATGAAAAAATGGGGATCAACACTTACCTCTGCAAATACCAATCTATAAAAAGAGTTGATCTCCCTCAACTCATGCTTGCCTCTATCAAAACATAACAACATTAGTGACTGCATTTCTGCAAACATAAGCATCAAGCTACCTCTATGCAAGTTGAAACTTGCTTTTTGTTTAACTTTATCATTACATGGCAGCCGAATTATATAGGCCACATCACTGTCCATCATTTCATTTTCTGATTTCATATAAAAAAAAAACACTTGAAACTAGTGATCAAGATCACATGGAAATATGGTCTTATCACATTCACTAACCCCTTCATAATGATCATGTTTGGAGGAGACAACATGTATGAAAAGAAACATGCAATCATCTTGTTTGTTGAGAAAAAAAATCTCATACATTTGTATCTCCTCCAACTGAGAAACACCACAGGTCGGATTGGCACCATTCAAGCACCATAGCCCAAACAGATTATCATGTGTTTCAAGATTCTGAAGATCAAGTTTACCAGCACTAAAAGTACATTCATCTTCATTCACATCATGACATTCAGCAAAAACATCAACCCTAAATGCATGAGCAGTGTTCTCTATCTCAAGTTCACACATTTTGTGAAATTCATTCTTCAAACCATCATGCAATTCCATATAGGATGCTTTAGACATAGATTCAGACCATTCAAAATCTGACCCTAAATCAAGGTCTTCACATTGATTCTTCACAACATGTCCAATGCTATCATTTTCAAAAGTAATAGGGTCAACAAAGAAACTTTCATGTGCACTTTCATCTGATAGGCATACTAACCCATGTACAAGAGACTCACTGTTATCTGAAAATTGTTCATTAGCAATGAAATTAACATCTTCATTCTTTGTCTCACCAATGCATTCCTTATCCAAAGGAAACACATCCATTTTCAAACTATGAATATGAGAGAGGCCATCAAAGCAAGGTCTACATTCAATCCCATACTGACTGACATCACACCCCCTACTATCTGGATCATATGGCTTCTCTACACATTGATCAAGAGATCTTACAATCTCAACACAATCCGACAGTCCACCAATTTCTTTTTCATTACCTATGGATGATAATGCCGATTCTAGATCCATGTGATTGTCACTATGCACAACCTGATTATTCAAAGCTGAATTCCTTCCTTTATCACTGCGCAGATTATCATCATTCTTATGTAGCAGTGACATTTCCATTTATGTTTCATATAAGAAGTCATGGACAACAAAGATATAATCAGGTTCTTCAACATCTTCACCATTCCCATCACTATGTTCATGATCAACAAATTGAACACATATATGTTCATCCTTAGATTCTTCATCATTGAAAGAATCAATAGAATCCATTGATGTCAAACTTGAACTACATTCCAAGTTCATCTTGATTGTAAATGGATCATTCACTTGTGAATAAGTGACTTCATTAGTATCCATATCATTATATCCATTGTGTGAAGAACATACCTCTAAGTCATTCTCATAAGAGAATTCATGATCATCAGAAAGACAATCAATTTGTTTGTCACCATCATCCTCATCACAAAAGGACTTATCACCACACAGAGCATGTTCAAATTCTTCAAAGTGAGCACTTGCACTTTCATCTTCAATGTCTTGTTCACTAGCTTGAGAAAGAATATCATCAACAATTGTATCATCTTCACTAACTGATACATGACATGGAATGATGTCTTTCATCTTTTCTATTTCTTCATCATTCAAATTATTACAAGAAAAAAATTCATACATATTTATTTGTTCATCATACCATGTATCTTCCTCTTCATTACTGCTATAAGGATCTGCACATGTTCTGATTGTAAGCTGATTCAATTAATTTCTTCATTCATACAACAAATATATTCATTTTTTGATACACTCTTTTCATCCTTATGTATCATGTTTTGTCTTTCTTGAAACAAATAGCTACTACCTTCATTTTGAGACACCATAGTTTGATGACGTTTAACATGGGGTTCATTAGGATCTACAGATCGTGATGACGGAGAAATTGGAGCGGCAACATCACTACCCTCTTGACAAACACTTTTATTGTCTAATCCGTTAGATCTATTTTCCCGAGGTGTGTTAGGATTACCAAGACTAACAACCTTATGTCCTTTCATCATTGAGTATCTCAAATTGTTCTCAATGTCTATAGCTATCTGATATGCTTGGAGTAGGGTTGTAGGCTCTTTATCCCTCAACAGATAGCTTATCTTTTTGTCGAATGCTCCTAAGTACACAACCAAACATTCATCATTATTTGGCCTTATGTTCTTTGGGATCTCTCTTATGATCATTGAAAATATGAGATTAAAATATGGGACAAACTCATCTTTTCCTTTCTCCATGTTCATGAACCTTTTCCTTATCAAAATAGGGTTAATCCTTTCTCCAAACTATTCCATGAACACTGCCTTGATCTCTTCCCATGAATGAATAGAAGAGGCTAGTAAATAAGAGAACCAATCTCTTGCATCTCCTCTCAAGGACTGAACAAATAACCTCATGATCGCATCCTCGTGATCAATCTCATAATCATACATCACATTACTAAACTCTTGCAGATGTTTATTTGCTGATTCAACCTTATCACCCATGAACCTTGGTAACTTATTTATGAATTTAGCAGGAATGTCATTTCGGTAACCACTAAGGTCATTGAACTTGATAGATCTATACCTTCCAATGTTGAAACTTCTTTGACAATCTGGCTGGGACTGATCACAAGCCATAGTTCCATCTAGAACCATACTAGGGTGCATGTATTGAGGCATCTTGATATGCCTTTTTCAAATTTTACATATCAACTCTATAGTTGATCATTCATTTCCCTATTTCTACCTTTCATAACAATCTTAGAATAGCATAATGCATGATTCAAATTCATTTACACATAATATTTATTTATTGGGAAAATTTTAAGAACAAGCATACTTCTCCAACAAAATACATAGGCTGCAAATTACAATTCAAAAGTATGCAAACAAATTATTACTATTATTTCCCTCTCTTAGTGCTAACCACTCAATAGGGAACCAAATTTTTTCCTAATACATTCAAATATGGTTTTCATATACAATTCTTGAAAACCAAGAATGAGGAATACCTGGAAACTTTTCAACTGTTGCAAATTGTCTTCCCGACTGGTAATATTTGTAGATCTGGAACTTTCTTCAAATTTTCAAAAGGTTCTATTAACAGAGTCGACAACTCTTTTCATAGAGGACTAAACTTCAAGCAGTATGAAGTTCTTTCACATGTAAACTTCTTTCTTAGTTCCTTTCCACTAGCAGAGCACCACAAATTACAAAACTATTCAAGTTCACTGCAACAAATTCTTTTCCAAGGTTGAAATCCTTCAAAATTTGAACTAAATTCTTTTCCAAGGTTGCCATTCTATTGGTGTTTTAAAATGCAACCCAACTAGGATTTGCAATTCTCTAAGAGGTAGCCAACCTCTATACTAAAGAGCCACAAAGGCTAGTGGTCAACTGATAGGAAATGGAATGGATACACATTTCCCCTACACTTCAGGCTCTGTAAGACCTAGGGGAGTAACCCTTTAGCAACATCTAACAATATGGAAACACAAGTAATATGATAATGCTTAACAAATTATGTTCTCACATAATTGCTGAGGAACCTAAAATATCACTCAAAATTGGGTAACACCTTGAGTAAATTTCACTAATTAGCATGGAGTCCATGACAAACACAACTCAAAAAAACAAATTTGAAATGGTTGTTTATTTAAAGAGTTGGGACCAAAATGAAAATAGCAAAAACATGATAATGGACCAGTGCCATAAAAATGGGCTATGGAGTCATATAACTAGCATTCATCTTTCAATGTTGAATATACTCTGAAGGTCTTGCAAATGTTGTCACATTATGACAACTTGACCACTGCAACTTTCTTTGATAACTCTACTTATAAATCCACCTGAAACATAACACTCCTATCACATTTGTCAAAGCAATTATACTATCCCTGAACAATAGGCAATAATAAAAGAAGCTTGTGCTTTATTAAAGAAATTACACCATTCATAGAATAGAAGGCAATAACAAATGTAGCTCAAATGCAAAAAATTTGCATGAAAATACTCAGATAATTTTATTATTGAATCCAAAATGGCATTATAGTTCAGCCATGGAGACAATTATCAGCAAAAAATAAACATAATAGAACAATTCAGAACACACACTTTCAAAAATTGGAACCTCTTACAATTGAGAAGAGAAACGAAGATATAGAAAATAGAAGCAAACAAGAGCATCCTTGGAACTAATATGGAAATGCCATCTAGAAGCTCCATTCCCATTGATCAAACTGAAAAGAATCTCTCATATCTCTTCCTTTGCATAAACAAACTTATTCTTTCAAAACTGCCTTTGCTTATCATTTCCTTGCAATTGGAAATCTACCCATGTGGAGAATTTCATCATTTCACCCAGCTACCAGAAAAAACCTTTTTCTCGTGGAAAATTTTGTTTTTGTTTTCTTTTATTTCTGCTGTAACTTTATTTGCATATTCACTTTATACTTTACCTCTAGTTATTTAAAATTTTCCAAATTTAATATTTGATCTTTGACCTCATCTTTTATTTGCCTTCATATTAATTCCCAGCAAATAAAATTTCACCAGTTCTACAATAAAGCCCCTTTATAAATTAAATATTTAATTCACATGAAATGAAACTCCTCATAAATTTATCCTTGCATAAAATAATTACCCATGCCTCCACTTTTAAAAAATAAATTCCCTGTGAAAATTATCCTTCCCAGCAAAGAGAACCTTTTATAAAATGGATATCTAATTCACTCTTATTGGTAAAATAAAATTACCACTCCAATGCTATCAATCACCATGTAAAATGGCAAGGAATTTAAAATAATCACCACATCGGGCCAAAATTTATCTCACTGCTAGAAAAATTAAATGTGGATGACCTTTTCAATTCTATAATCGGGTTATTTAAAACACCCCTCAGCCATTTCGTCTCTACATACTTTCCTGTGTGTTAAAAAATGAAGGAAATCTTGGAGCCACCTTTATTTACCTCACACACCTCTCGGGTCTTTGGCTGACATTGTCTTTACTTGTACGAAGTTGGCAAGGTGGGGCCCATGTTGAGCCACATCCTTCAATTTCATGTCCATCGTTGATCACATTTTGGTTCCCTAAATTTTCTCCCATTCGCTATGCTCGAGCTTTGCATCTACAATCCTCTCCATTGGCTAGTTGTGCCAAATAGAACCTCCTCAAATGATTCTCAGTACATTTTTAATTGGTGCATTGAATATCCTCCGATTTTTTATAGATGACCATTAATTGCTCCAAGACATGCCCCTTGTATGTGCTGCCCCTTATGGTTGTGACTCACCTAGGATGATTTTACCTCCAGGCCCACGCCACTCTGCTTCATCATGTTTGCTTGAGTTTATAAATCATTTTCAAACATACATTTTGTGTGTACCCTGCAACATGGAACCCCTCCTTACTGTATTTGCGTCAAATCTTCCAAAGTCCATTCGCAACATTCATTTTGGTGTGTTCCTATGGTGTACGCTATGTGCCTCCTACAATTTCATTTGCTAAAAGATTCTAAAGCATCTTCACTAATTGCATTTAGTTCACAACCAAATGTGAATGGATACTCCCTTTTCTGCTTTGATAGATGTATATTTCCTTATCAAACCATGCCTACAACAATGGTGTCACATGCTATAGGCCGTATGCCTCTTCTCAGTGGTCACGCCCTCTTGATAATTTCTGAGACTTCTCAACAAAACCATTTTGCCTGTAATGATAGTGATTTCATTTATTTTCAAATGCTTTAAAGGATCTCCATGCCTCATGATGCATTTCTTGTTGATTCTGACTTTGACATGAAATGTTGACATAAATAAAACATTTACATTGATTCACTCTATGCATTCTGATGCTTCCTATCCTCTGGTTTGTGCACCGAAAGTAGCCTTCATTGCTTATATTTTGCACCAAGAGTTTACAATGGAGTTCCCCCATCCTCTTCTTTTTCGAGCACAACCCCATTCATTAATAATGTTGTTGAAGATGAAGAATTGATTTCACCTGATAGAGTGCCTCCAGAATGAACACCAGGTTGAAGTGCAACTAATGTATTAGAGCTTGAGAACCTAATTGTCTTTCTACAATAAATTATCCTAGAAGACTAACAATTCCCACCACCACACCATCACCACAGTATACAATATTAAAGTTTCCCCCCTTTTCTTAGGCAACTAGTTCATTAACATAAATGTCAGAGACATCAAAATTTATTTAATGCTTGTCCAAAAAAGGCTACCATATTGAAATGGTGTTGTGACTATATCCCATGGTAAATCAAATGAAGCACTATCTCAATTTTCCATACTTTGGAACAAAAATATTTTAAATGTTGGTTTAAACTTCCCAATGATTGAATGATTGTAAGAATTCAATCTAAGCATCTTTTTCACCCAAATCATCTTCATTTTAAAATCACAAGGACAATGAATGAAAAGAATTGGTGTGAGAAATTGATAACAGCTTCTACCTTGTCAATGTACCACCATTTACTATTCCTACAACCTTCATCCCAACTATGCAAAGCATGTCAGGTCCCCATGTGGGCCCGGCTGAAAAAAATTTATTTTCAAACAAGCTTGATCTCCAAATCAGTCAGACACAGCTTTTGAGTGCATTTGGAATGAAAACATGAACTGGATTTTTATCAAAATTTGTTTTCTAACACTTTTGGAAAATGGTCAAAATAGGCTAGGTTGACTCTAGAATCAATCTAGGAAACTAGTCAAACGAACTCAAGGAGACATCAAAACTTGCAAGAATGTAAACATTTGATCTGAAAGTATAGTGAAAAAAATGTCTCAGAGAAAGGAAACCCGAGGAACCGGATATTAATCAGCAGAGTTTCCCAATTAGGATTTTCTGAAACAACAACTATTATGAACCAATTGAAACTCATTCAACTACCAATTTGTAAAAATAGTGAATCAACTCCTGGCGAGCTTCCATCATAAAAATACACTCATTAAGGTACTCTGAGCATGTGTGTAAACATAATTTCTTTGAAACATTGTTGATAAAAAATTATTAATGATCAAAGTTGATCACTCAAAAAGGCTGTCAGGAATGGAGATGTGAAACTGAACAAATTGCATTTGGTTTCAATTTGCTAAAAATAGAAAATCAGATCATTTAGGTATGGAGAACATAGAACAACACTTGTTTTGAAATGATAGTCAACTGGTTGTGAAATCCAAGCTCAAACAGGAGGCTGTTTAAAAAAACTGACAATCTGCAAATAGTAGAATAGTGTCAAAACCCTTCATCTTCGCTTTTTGAAACTCTGTGAAAACTTATCATGGGAACCTGAAAAATGACACACACGTTCACATATATCAATTGAATATGTCTGCAATTGGGTTTTTCTTGACAATCAACAGGCTTTAAATTACAAGCCTCCAAAGTGGGTCCCCTAAGCAAATTCTTCAGGTGCACTTCTAAAAGTGCAAAAGCAAAATTTTGAAATTGGCATTTCAAATTTGCAAAATTTGAGAGTGGAAACACATTTATGCTAGGAATGGTCCTCTTTTTCACCCAAACACGCTGAATCACTCTGAGTTATGTTCAACTGGTAGAATCCCTTATGAGTCCAATGTGCAATATCATTGCAATCTTGGATGGGTTGTTACTCAGACACCATGAGGCTTAGAAACTTATTGTCTAATCCTATAGGATAATGTTGGACCCCTATACAATAAAATCTCTCAGTTTTTACTATCTCAGAGGTTTTTTCCTGTGGTGGCGACTTTTCACTTGGGGAAAAAGTTGTCAAATGCAAGCAGTGTAAAGGTGCAAATTGGTGCAAATTTCATTCTGAAACTCGCATGACCAAATAAACTATTCCAACATGTCTAGGTGGGTAAATTTATGCTAGGAATGTTCCTCTTTCACACCCAAAGATGTTGAATCACTTTGAGCTATGTTCAGCCGGTAGAATCCCTTAAGATTCCAAAGTGCAAATGGCTATAAATTTCGATGGGCTATTACTCAGACACTATGATACTTACAAACTTCTCTTTTGAGCCTATGGGATCATGTTGGTCTCCTATACAATAAAATCTCTTGGTTTTTTCTAGATCAGAGGATTTTTCCTGTGGTAGTGACTTTTCACTTGGGGAATAAGTTGGCAAATGCATTTAGTGTAAAGTTGCAAAGTGGCACTAATTTCATTTTGTAACTCACATGACCAAATGAACTATTCGAATGTGTCTGGGTGGGTATTTTTATGCTAGGAATGGTCCTCTTTTGTACCCAAACATGTTCAACCACTCACGTTCAACCAGTTGAATCCCTTAAGAGTCCAAAGTGCAAAATGTTTGCAATCTTCGATGGGCTATTACTCAGACACCGTGACACTTAGAAACTTCTTCTTTGAGGCTATGGGAGTGCGTTGGGCCCATATATAATATATTTTTTTGGTTTTTGCTATCTTGGAGGTGTTTTCCCATGGTGGTGAATTTTTTCTTGGAGAAAAAGCTATCAAATGCAAGTTGTGTAAAGTTGCAAAGTGGTGCAACTTTCCTTCTGTAACTCGTGTTACCAAACAAACTATTCCAATACATCCAAGTGGGTACATTTATGCTAGGAATGGTCATATTAGTAGATACAAATAAATTTTTGTGGTTGGATCAACAACTATCATGTTTTTTGATGCATGTTCATACAAGTTTATAGAGGTATATATATATGCCCATGAGGTTTGAAACATCCACTTGTTCTATAAATGCAAATGCAATGATTTCTAGGCTTTTGAATCAAAACCATTAGTTGTTGGATGCTAGCCTTAGCCATTAATTAAAAGAAATACATTTTCTAGGATAATTTTTATGGGAAAGAGCTCATACAGTTTATTTGAAACCTTTTGGTGTTAAAATTCTTGCCACTAGACAACAATAGAACTCAAGAAGCATGGAGCATACATGAAAATACATGAAGTATACACATGAATCATGAAAAATACACATGAACACATGAATTATACATTGGAAGAATCAAGAACACATGCTAATACACATAACATATGTGAAGTATACAAATGAATAAGTTAAGTATACATGTTAATAAATGAAGCACAAGTAATTGAAGCATTGCAAAGGATACAAACCAATCAGAATGGAGCTTATTGAGCAATCGACAGTAACTATTTAAGAATTAGAAGTAAACAAAATCCGTGCCTGCAACATTCAAGCATATAATTTACACAATACACATGATAAGATCATTCAACAATTGCAATAGGAAAATAATATTTTCTTTAATCAAAAAGTTGTAAGGGTATACAATGATATATATTGATAAAAGTATATACAATATATCCAATAAAGCCATGCAAGCTTACTACAAAAGAGTCATATGAACATAAAATGTCATATATACATCAATAGTACAAAACATATGTTCCAAAATACCACATAGGCATACAATAAATGACCCTAATACATATTCATTTCCCTTAGGGGAAGGAAAGAGATCCCATGCTACCTTCTAAATCTGGCTGGATGGAGTACTTATTGGTTCTCTTGTCTTTCGAACACACTCAATAGTTATCCTCTCCTCACTTTGGACCTTCAACTGATACAATAAAAATAAAATATATTAATACATATAAATTAAATTATGGAATGACATATAACAAAATATAATGACTTATTGCATACACATATTCATCATGCACATTTACAACATTACTATGTCCATGATCTGGAGTTACAACCACCTATAGCAACCATCAAGATAGAAATTAAAATACATAAAAGTATCATCAAAATTTTCTATAATAGACCATAAAAGAGAAAATATAATGTCAAATAGACTATTATGTTGCATACCTCTCCCAAAGGATTAGAATGGGCTATTCTTGCAACAACTCCATGGTCCATTGTGCCACCAAAATCACCAAGGTTTTTTGATGTCAACAACTAAAAATGAAAAAACATATCTAAGAGTCATATAAATAATTTTAGGTAGTCTGTTTATAACTATCATAAATGAGAAGTAAATGAAAATGAAAAGAGCAACAATATGACTATCATAAATGAGAAGGAATTAAAAATGTAAAAGTGCAACAACCTCATAGATAAAAATGCAAATAATTCATGCATCATGAGTGCAACAAATTTTGAAGGAAGCTAGTCAAAAGGATATTTTTTTGTGGTTTATCTTATTCCTAAGTTGTAGGGGCTAGAGATAAAGTTTGCACATGCAATAGTTCACCAGTAGTCTGATATTGTGGATGTATCAGACAAAAAAGTTGACAAAAGGAAGGGAAAGAGTCATGAATGATGTAAAATTATGATTGAACTCACCCAAAAAATGATGTAGGATTATGGAGAAAGGTCCCTTAGAACTGTGGTTCAAAGGTCTTGCTCATATTTTTTAGTTTGATGTAAATTTTTGTGACTGTTCCAAGATGGTAGATTATGTAGTTTAAGGTTAAATGTTGCAAGCCATGAATGGTCACATTATTGGACACTACTTAGAAGTGTTCCATGATAGTTTGCATCTCAAGTAAATATTGCATTGAGTTTTCTATTTTTTATTTCTTTTCAAAGTGTTGGTCATTACTTTTGGTAAAGTATGTCATTGTTAGGGCATTGTCAATTTGATAAACTGCATGAAGTCACTTAGTGTGTTAAAAGTGATTGAATTTTTTTTGTCCCACAATTTTATGTTGTTTCACCCTTTAAAAATGTGCTTTCCATAACTTTTGATCTAATAGCTCAGATGGTCAATAGGGATAAAGGATTTGAAGAGGGCTTAAGCCTTGGTTTCAATGGAAACCTTAAAGGGAGTGAATTAGTACAGTCAAGTTTTTTTGAATCTTGTCCTTCCTCTACATCAATTAGTATGGAATAAAGGAACATAGGGTGAATTAGGGGAAGATAGTAGGACAAGACCAAGAGGGGATAATGGAACATACAATGGAATAAGAGAGGATAATGGGATGGGAATAGAAGGGGTTAATGGAACATAGAATGGAATAGAATAGATTAATGGGATGGGATAGGATGGGATAAAAAAAAATAGCATGATCTATTAGAGGTTAATGGGATGGGAATAGGAGGGAATAAAGGATCTCAAAAGACTGACCAATGTTTGTGTTTCTCATAAATTTTTTAGATTTGTAAATGCAAAATTATGAAAACTAGTTAACATTATTTTACAACACCATTAATGAATAAGGGTTACCTGAGTGAAAGTTGTTTGAGGACATGAATTACAAGGTGTGGAGGTTGAAGATCCACCAAGAAACTATTTGATATCCAAAGAATGCTATGAGACAAACATTCAAATATAACATTTAGCTATTCAAATTCAATAATAATATCTTTAATACTAGTTGCATACCTATGAACTCAATGTCGAGAATGAATAAGGGTCTACAAGAATGGAGCAGGTCTCATGAACCTCTAACCCTAAAATTTCATTGTATCAAAATTATACTAATTTAGTTAATTATTAAATTTCAAAATATAATTTAATAAACAAAATTAAATTAACTTGTTGAATTTTACCTTAGTATCAATGTTGTATGAATTATTCAGCAATTCATTTGTCATAGCCATCACCTCTGCAATTGATGTAGGCTATCTAGATACATCTAGAGCAATCTAATAATCGTACGTGAAAATAGAATAGTAAGCACCACAATGGTGGGTGTAGCTCAGGGCCTACATGTATCCTCCATATCAAGCTCTACTAGAGGCCTCACACACTGTATAATGGTCTCGATAAATGAGCTAATCAACTCTAGCTTGTCCAACTCTACACTATCCTTAACAATGGAAGCAAAAAAAAGAATTCTCCACCATGGGTTTGGCCAATGGTATTGGTTCTAACTATGGATTACATCGTGCATTATGTCTATCATGTGTGGAGCCCCCACTGCTACCCTAAAAGTCTAAGATGTTAAAATAATTTGACATCTTATTGAGAAAAAACTCACAATAGAGTTTCCTCAATAAGTATTGTGGTACTTCATGGTTATTGTATGGAGTTTGGTCATATACAATCCACCACCACTCCCAATTTTTTTTTTAATTAATTCATGGTGGCACCAATGGATGTGGAACCTCCTACATGCATGAGACAAAGGTGTGTTGGTTCTCGGGTCTATAAATAGAGCACACAAGTCAACTTTCCTAATTTTTTGTTTTTGACATTTGCATATGAGAAACCAATAGCATATAGTTGTCTCATCTCATGCCTCTTATTTGACCAAAAAATTATTTTCTCACTTATTTCTCCTAAATGAGATACAATTGACTTCAACGATTCGACAATCCCTCTCCTATAAGCGTGGGTTTTAACTTGCTTGGTTAATCTTCCAATTAATTTTTCAATGTCTCTTTTATTATTTACAATTTAATTTAGGACATTTTCATGTTTTCCTTGAGGATTTATATGAAGTGATGGAGGGATTTCAGGTTTTTCTTATATAGGAGGCTCTTTGTGAGGGGCTGATTTTGAATTATCAATGTTTGAAGGTGGAGATTCATTCCTTGAGAATTAGATTAAAGTTTATTATAAAAACCTATTTCAATCTAAATTCTAAATAAAATTCAAAATAAATAGAATAAAAATACATACATGTTTGCAATCTTTGACCTATATGACATGTTGATGGCATCCTCATGAAGAATTGCAAGCTAAGAGTGTAAAAAATAGAAGATATTTGGTGAGCACGAGTTTTAGAGAAGAAAACTCCAAGCCAAGTTGCGGGTTCAATAGAAAATGCACGTTGAAATGCATATTTTGGCTTTTAAATCACTTTTCACATTTGGCACATGCCAAATTTAATACATGCCAAATGAGAAAGTCATTTGGCGCATGCTAAATTTGGCTTGTGACAAATTGTCTTTTTTGGAATTTTTTTGGTGTTTTTTTCAATTTGGCATCAAACTTGTATCACAGATCCATGCACTTACCCATTAATTAATTGAGTTTAATTAGGCCTTTTTTTGGTAAAAGGTACATGTGCCAATATATATTTATATATATTATAAGAAGATTTTACATATAGTTTGATTATGATAAAATAGAAAGCCTATATTAATGCCCTATCTACTTTTCTAAAAGTTTACATAATATAGCTTGGGAATATTTACAAAAAAAAAAATGGCCATAATGTGCCAATATCTAGCAAGCCTAAGCAGAGTAGTCCCTATACATATCTCCTAGTAAAATTGCTTCAAGGTGGATTGAGCTACAAAAAAAATACTGAAACCTTCTTATTGACATACAAAGTGTTATTCCTCCATATGCTCCACCTGAACAAAATTTTCATCTTGGGCTTCATTCTTCTACTACATATGCACTCAACTGGAAAATAAGTCATATTCTACAATTTGGCACCTCTTTGTTTGAATCCCATGAGCTATACACTGGTGAGCAACAATTCCATGACCCACAATATTTTCCACCTCTACACCTGCAATTTGCTCCGTCTCTATTTGAACCCCACTAGGTATACATGGGTGAGCAAAAAAACAATGACCCACAACACTTGTAACCTTTGCACCATTACGATCAGCCTCAGTGTCAACATAACCTTCATTTAGAGTAGATGGAGTATCTCTATTCCTCGATCTAGTAGGGTAAACATTAATATGGGTGTGAGGAGCATCTACACCAAGAAAGGAAACAACATCATACTTTTCCTTGATATCCATATCCATAGACACACAAATCCTTCAATAATTCTTCCTAAGGGCCCTTAACAACATGCTATCACTTCTATATTGCAGTTCCAATTTAATCGACTCTTATAATTCCTCAAAGCCTTGATGATGTTTGATAAAATACCTCAAAAATAAGCCTACTATATACCCTTACCCACTAAAAATATTGTACTCTTGAATAGCAATTAAAGCTGCATTATTTACAAGATACTAGGGTTTCAGAAAATTATTTTCCATTGACTATAATTATCTTAGAGATTGAAACAAATACATGATGTTTGATAAAAAAATAGAGAGTACATGAGAAGGGAAAATTGTCCTTCTTGTATGCGGGCTCATTACCTCCATGCCAAGCACTATTCACACAACTTCCTCAACCCTAGGACAGTCCAATTTGAAAACCAAATTCAAACACTCATGGGTAAGATACTCCTCATAAGGGTACTCCCATGGCTACACCTTTATGTTTACCTTCAAATTTTATGGCTTAAAGGTCATGTTGCCACTTATCTACACTAATATTGCCACACCTCTCACCTCACAGATATACCTCACATAGAAAATGAGAGCTAGTTGCAAACTAAAAAATAATTACAACACCTCATAGACACCTACCTTTAAAGCCAATGGAAACACATGATAAAATTTCCTTCATGATTGAAAGTATATTTTATATTCATGAGAAGGAATGCCCACTACTTTGTTGTAGCTAAGCCTTATGCTAACTCATGTGATCCAGGTTTTCTAGAAACACACTTTGATTCACATTTAAAAATATGATAAGTACATGTACCTACAAAACCAATAAACATTAGGAAATATTGAATCAACCAACACTTGTCCAAAATTGTATGTCAATTTCATAAGATGATCTCATAGAGTACCCATAGAATCCCACAACAATTTGAAGATGAATAAGTGATGTACTTACTACCTAGTATGAAGTAACTTGTATGATGTAATTTGTAATCATTACCATACATCCTTTGTCAACTATGCATGCTATAAATCTCATCACATCAAATAAGAAATATGGTATACCATCACTTGCCATTCCTTGTGGTGAAACCAAATAAAATTTCTAGGGAATGAAATATTTCTCTATTACAACTCTTTCTTGAAGACTTGGAATTTTTTTATTGCATCATCACCTTCAAGTCATTCCAATTCCTCAATCATTAATTCTAGAAACTTTGGGTAATGTTTTTCAATCTCTTGTAGCCCCAATAATTCAAATTCATGTCCATCACAACCCATATTTTCAATTCTATCAGCTAGTCTATTGCCCTCCATGGATTAATGTGTGATTTAAATTTCATGAAAAGTGTCCATCACCATCCAAACTTCCTCCAATATGTACCCTAATATCCAATTTTGTGATTTTATTTCCTTACAAGCATTAATAATTATAAGAGAGTCACCTTCAACATGCAACTTATGAATTTCCATGCATCTTGCTAATTGCAAAACTTCAAGCAATGCTTTAACTTCTACAATATTATTAGTGCTATTTGGAAATTTAATTGATTTTATTGCTAATAAAGAACGTTTCCAATTCTTGATGGCTACTCTTGTACCTAAAAATCTTGGGTTCCCCCTTGAAGACCCATCAAAATTGAATTTTAAAAACTCCTTTGAAGGAGGTTGTCATCGAACCTTCTATCAATATTTGACTGTGGAGCTGTAGATTGAGAACCTTTAAATGGTAAATATATAAACTCCCAATTTTGTAATAGCCAATTATCCCAAGCATTAAACAATGAAGATAAATTCTTGTGACCTTGAGCATATGAATTAATTACTTCTACGATTGATTTTTCAATTTTATGCTTAATATGTTGAGTTGACTAGGACTGTTGTCTAAAAATTCATTTTTTTCCTTTCCTACCATAGACTCAGAATTACAAGAATTGGAGAAACTCTCCATGTATAGATAAAGAAAGAAGATTTATATAAAACTAGCTAGGAAGTAAAATCATCCCATAATGATGAAGTCATTGGGAAAAATATATGCAATTCGGTTTTAATAAACTCCCAACATTCTTGTGCCACCTCACACCCTACAAATAAGCAATCTATTGTTTCGTATGCTTCTTAGTAAAGCACACACTTCAAAGGCTCTACAAAATCTGTAATGCCCCGCCACGCAACCCTAGAGGAAGTTTCAATTCACTAAACAAGCATACTAAATTTTTTTTTAAAAGAAGTAAAAGAAGTGAATTAAACCCACATGTTCAACTTAAAATTGACAACCTCCCCTAGGGTTACATAACTGAGATTACTTAAAACCCCATTTACATTACATCATTTAAAATTCAATTGAAAGTAAATATACAAGTAATAACATTTTACATCAAAGGAAAGTACAAGATAAAGATTAAGCATTCATTTATATAAATCAGTTACCAAGGTCTATTACAATCCTCATTCCCGGAATGAGTACAAATACATAAGTCTGAATATTACAAGATCCACCTCATACACAAGAGGGGTAAACAATATCATTACATCATGAGATACAAAGTACAAGAATCCTAAAGTAAGCAAAGAGAGATGTCCAACAAGAAGGCTCGCCACCAAGTACTGAAGATCAAGGGGACCCAACGGTTATGGTGCATGTTCCACCCAACCATGTGGTACCCAAAGGACCAACCCCCATGCTAGGAGATAGTAACCAAGCAACATGGATGAGAAAACTACCACCTCAAACCAAAGGCAGACTCATACAGATACCAACTGACTCAACTACATAAATGCACAAAAGTCAAACACTAATCATGGTTACATTGCTTCCAGACAAGATAATATAATCAAGTGTGCTAAGAAAACATACGCACAACATAAAACACGGTGTTATCCTAGACAGAGTGTCATCGCAAGGTTTGTCATGAGATATCCTCTGGGCATTCTTCATAGGCTTCGGAAATCCTGGTGGCCTCAACCGAATCCCGGCACTCATACTAACTCAAGCGGAATCATCTATCTCTCATAGGGACGAGATAGTGATCTTGCCATTCCAGGCCTTCTCACCCACCCCAAGTCTAAACAAACCCTTGTGCCCGTGAGTGAGGTTAACTTATCTTGGTTAATGTGAACTACATTCTAATATGCTAAGTATATTTACTTTAGTTTTCAGTTGTTAAAATCACTTCTGAAGGTTTCCCGGTTTACCTCTTTGGGCTCCGGCCCCTAACAAAAGCCACTCTTCTAATTGGATAACACACTACGAAAACTAACTCCAAGGGTTACTCACGTGTTACAGAATTGAACCAATAAAACTCTCTCCAATCCTAGGAGGCAACACAAAGAATTCTACTCCAATACTAGGAGGACACAAGATAAATGTAACATTACCCAAGGAAATCAAAAACATTATTTTAACAAGGGAATGACCCACGTTTAACTGGAAGACTTCACAACTCAACTTCTCAACAATCATTTACAAATTATTCAGTAAAAGGGTACATCAATGAACTCATGCATTGGAAAAGGAAATACTACATTTGGTTATTCTAAAACCATATTCCTAATCTAATGCTCTTCGCAACGAAGTAAAATGATTCATTCAAGGCTTTATATCAACCAATCAAAATTTTATTAAAAGTGTAATCTCTCCAACTAAATCAAATCCTGAGCATTAATGAGTTCGACTATAGTTAAATGTCTAAGTAGCTGAATGCTCTCGTGTTTTAGCAAGGTATAAAAATACACACATCTACAATAAAAACCATCTCATAATAATATGCACAATTAACACCATACTTTTATCTTAATCAAAACGAAATCCATTTCACAAGAAAACTTTAATTAAAACATTTCAGATATCCTATATATAATATTAATAAAAATCTATACATAATTATATGTATATTAAATATTATAAATATATGTTCAAATATATTATAATATAAAAAAAATACATATATTATATATATGAAAACAATTAAATATTATACATATATATAAAAAAATTAATAAACAAAATAAAATTAAAATAAAATAAAATAAAATCGAAATTAAATAAAATAAAGTTAAATGAAATTTAAAGAAAAACAAATATAAAATAAAATTTATAAATAAAAAAAAAATTTAAAACAAAGTAAAACCTAAACACACGCGGATGTGACAGTCCGCAGTGACTGTCACCCGCAGTCGGCGTACCCTGCGCCGACTGTACTAACGTACAGCGGCCGGGGTAGCGGGGGCCGCAGTCCCATTGGACAGTGCGTCCCCCGTACGGGTGGCGCACTGCCCAGTGGGCGCTGCGCGTACCCACTGCGCCATAACCAAAAGGGGTGGGGGCCGAGCCCCCCACCAAACATTACAATATTTTTATGATTCAAAAACAAATTTCGGATGGATGAAAAAAAAATTCGGACAAAATAAATTTCGTACACAGGTACGATATGCCCAGGCCGTACGCGGCTAACAGAATGGCATAATAAAATTTTAAAATACAAAAAAAATTATATATATAATACTATAGGTTGCATATATCATTTCCAGAAAATGGTATATGCAATGTATTTTATTATATATGTAATTTTTTTTCCAGAATTTTCAATACTAGGGTAATTTGAAGAAAAAATGTATAAACAATCAAAATAATTTTCTTTTACAACCATTGAAAACTTTCCAAACAAAGGTTAAATTCAGAAAACAAATGAAACCATTCCCTTTCCTTTGTGTTCTCAAAATTCCTAAAACACAAGAATATTGATTCAATGATCTGGTTTTCTTTTCTACCATTTTTTTTTTCTAAAAGGGGTTTGCATTTCCAAAATAAATAAATCTGAATATCAAATTAATGGAGTTTAACCTAGGGTTTCAAGAAAATTCCCCATTTGCAAATTTCTTCAAATTTAAACAAACTAGGTTAAACTAGGAATATTAAAACAAGAAAATAAAAAAGGAAAACCTGGTTATTTGCAGCCACCAAGATTATTGATGCAGACTTTCCTTTGAGCTCTTCACAATTCTTTTCCCACAATGCCAAGAAATTTCCAGCAAGCTTCAATCTACCAGTTCCACCTTCTTCATAGAATTTCTCTCCCTTTTCAATTTAATTCCTCAACCAGAAATAATTTCTTAAACTTTCATCAAAAATTTCTCCAACAATTTTCCTGCCTGTCCAAAAAAATGAAGCAAGAATCTCCCCAAATTTTTCTGCCCTAAACTTATAAAACAACAATTCCAAACATAACCTAATGTAACCCTAATTCACTTTCAAATGCAAAAATTGAATTTACAAGTTAATTTCATTTCCCTTTTATTGAAAGGCCCTAACTTTGACTTTTAATTAAAATTTCAATTTCACATAATTCCCTTTTTGATTTAATTTAATATAATAATCAAATACACTTCCTTAATTATTATTAAATTATCTAATAATTAAATCCAATCCCTTGAGATTTAAATTTAATTAAATAAATAATTTAACTTTAATTAACTTACTTAAAATTATTTAATAATTAAATTTAATCCTTGAGATTTAAATTTAATTAATTAATTAATTTAAGTTTAATTTCAATAATCATTTTAAAATTAACCAATAAGCATAACATTAATATACTATAAAATAAACATTTCTTCCAGCCAATGCAATTTTCAAAAGAACTATTTAAAGGTTCAACACATTTCAAAACATAACATAACATCCAATAGGATACAACATGACTCAAACATCAGAACGGACGACACACTAAGGCTAGGGTGTAGACCTGACACATGTTACCAAGCTACTATCTCCCATTCAACTTAACCGTTGGATCGACACGCTCAAACCTGTGGAGCCAGGTGGAGTCGATGTCAGTACCTGCAACCTGTACTCCAATAATCAACATAATATATGCAGTATATAATTCACACCGTGAAGAAGAAATCTCGGAATCGCAGGGCGCTCGCAAGCGAGTGATGCGATTCCGTCTCCTTCACCAATACACTCATCAAAGACTGACACTAACATCATAACAATAGTTTCATAAATAATCACATGATAATTCTACTGTTAACATTCATTCATCAAAGCATGTAAAATCAAATCAGATAATCACATCACATAGTAATAGTTTGTCGCTCAAGAGTAGCGATCAAAATATCATAATAAAAATATGTCCAGTATCACAGTAGCTGTAAACCAAGCAAAGCATAAACAACATGAAAGTAGAAGCAAAATGGAGGGGTATTAGAAATCCCAATTTACTTAGTCTATCAGTTGTCAAAACTCTTTTCCTTAGAGAAATCCATCCAAAACTACATGCCTTAGGAAGAATCATTGAGTTCCAATAGAATGAATATGCTCTATGAGATTTATTTTGGTGCACATTTGGTATGAGGGACTTGTAACCTTGCTTTATTGTGTAATTATCCTCTATAGAAAATGCCCATATTAACTTATATGAGACTCCTAAAAGGAAAACATACCTCTCCTATAGAAATTTTTGTAAGGCATGCTTTTGATTAAGTTCTATAGCTAGATTGAAGAAATCCTTCCATGCAACTCTCCTTGATAAACGCTCAATATTATTAACATAGTCCTTTAGCTTACTACCACACATATCTATTAAAATTTTCTCTAATGGATGTAGCTCTTTGATTGAATTTAGAGGAGGATACCCATTCCATGAGTCCTTCCAAAACTACACAGTTTCCGCATTATTAACCTCCCAAGACAAAAATAGAATAATAACCTCCTTGCAAGCTACTAAAAAATTCCACATAATCAAACCACTTTGAGGATTTGATATAGTTAAAACTCTAGCTGGATCATCATCATCCAAATAATTAGATTGCATTAAATTGAACCATCTAAACTTTATTTTAATTAGACCTTAATAAGCCCTATAATTCATTTACAAGACCATTAAATTACCATTTTGGAAGGTGAAACCCGACAATAATTAATGCCTCAACACAACACTTTACATTGAGAAATGTGTGTTCCAGGTTTAGGGAATTTAGACCCATTCAACCATGGGTGAATGGGTCCTCCCTAAACCTTTGGACCTAAAGTTAAATTATGTTTTTAGCAGTATTTTAATGATTTCAAATCCATAATTCAATTTCAGCATGCAATATTTTAATTTCAGGAAGTTAAGGATACATACCTATAAATACAAGGCTATTTTCTAAGTTTCACCTAGCAATCTTAAGAGTTTTTCAAGCTAGCATAAGAGAAATTTCACAAGAGAATTAAAAGGAAGATTTATCAATTTTTTATTGTAGCAATCAAGATCTCTTCATCATTTCAAAGTTTTCTTTCATCATGCATATTTTTAGAGCTAACATTGTGATGTAGGTTCATGATCCAACCAAGCATTAAAAACATTGTTTCAAGCAAGATTCAAAGTTCAAGATCCACATCCATTGAATACATCTCATGCACGTTGCAGAGCTCCATTATCAAGGTTTCTACAAGGGTTTGTTGAGTGGTAACATAGATTTGTTCATTCTTCATTCCCTCTTTCATGTTTCATTTCATTTCAAGGTTTGATTACCAAAATGGGGTTTGACCAAGGCAAACCCCTATTCACCAAAAACAAAACAATTTTTACCTCATATGTTGTGATTGTAGATTTAGGTAGAAGAAATCTTGAAGATCTCTTTAGGAGAAAATTTGGAGAACTTGACAAAGTTGCAAAATTTGTCAAAAGTGTTGTCTTCTCACAAAAACTCACCTACATAATTTATTTTAGGCTTTCTAACATTGAAACCTAGATAAATTGGAAGCTTTAGATCTATAGAAGAGGCCATCTAAATTTTCAAAAAAAACTCTAATAGTGGAACCATTCACCCCTAAGTGAATGAGTCATAGTTTAGCTTTAGAAACTCACTTTTGGTGAAAGGTACACATAGATCTACCCTTCTCTGATATGCAATTTTATTGTTGGTTCTATTAGTGTTGAGTTTAATAGTGTTGAGTTTAATCTTTATATTTCAAGTGTAATATTGTAACTTGGTGTTGATTTGATATTTTTAGTTTTTCTCCCCAATGTTTTGTTTTACCTTGACCCACCCTCGTCCTAACATAAAAAAGAAATATGAATATCCTTCATAGAATTGACTCACCTAAAGGCTAGAAGTTGATTCTTTGTGGGGATCTCATTTCCTAATGAAATATTGAGAAATAGGTGTATCATACCCCCCTTTATCCTTCAATCTAATTTTGGGGACCCCTAACCTATTTTTCATCATTCAAAATATATATACTCAACATATGAAAATGCTACATCCAAAATATATCATGCATGAATAGAATCTTTTAAATTAGAGAGAAATATCAAAATTAAATCATATGTGA
This sequence comes from Sequoiadendron giganteum, assembly GCA_007115665.2. Taxonomy (NCBI): domain Eukaryota; kingdom Viridiplantae; phylum Streptophyta; class Pinopsida; order Cupressales; family Cupressaceae; genus Sequoiadendron; species Sequoiadendron giganteum. The sequence continues at coordinate 173,241,369 of CM021108.1, forward strand.
TTGTAGTGTAGAAAAATGTACACCTTTACATTTTCACACTATGTTTGGGTCCCTTAATTTAATTAGACTTAATTAACCCTCTAATTGACCAAATTATGCATTTAAAAGCCTAATTCATTTCATTTTAAACACCTTGAAAATTGTGTATCCTAGATTTAGGTCCTAGGACCCATTCACCCAAGGGAAAATGGGTTCCCTTTATGTTATAGAGCCCAATTTAAAATATGTTTTTGGTAGTATTTTAATGATCCCAATTAAAATTGAAATTGTCAACTTTTGAATTTTAATTATTGAGAAATTAGAAAATCACCTATAAATACATAGTTATTTTATCAATTCAAAACAACTAGAAAGAAGGAAAATTTCACAAGAGAAAATATTATTGTTAGGAGCATTGGAGAGAAGATTTATAAATCATCTATAACAAAAAATAAAGATCTCATCATGATGTAAAATTTTATGTGTATCCATGCATGTTTTTGGAGCTAACATTGTGCAATTCAAGCATCAAGATCAATGTCCAATCAAACCGTCTCATGCAAGATCAAGACCTTGGAGATATGTGTTAGACTTCAATTCTCTAAGGATTTTCGTTCAAGGATTTGGTGAGGTGCAACATAGAATTGTTCATTCATCGTTCCTTCCATTCATGTTTCATTTCATTTCAAGGTTTGATTACGAAAACATAGGTTGACCAAGGCAAACCCCCATTCACCAAAAATAAATAGTTTTCATCCCTTTATTTGTTTTATGTTTATAGGTGAAGAAGGATTAAAGAAGTGCCATTTTACAAAGTTTCCAAAGTTTTCAAGCCATGGAAACTCAGTTGCAGAATTAATTTATGAATTTTTGATTGTGAGTTTTGGAGGAAATAGGAGTGAAAATCTAGGACCAGAGTATTGTCAAAATACATTTTGGATCCCTATAGCAAGACCCATTTTCCCTAGGGTGAATCTACCTTGGGAGGACACTTAGTATAAGCTTTTTATAATAGGTTCATAAAGTCCTACCCTTCTCAGATCTTCCAAAAGTTGATTGTTTCTGTTTTTGTTATACTTTAAATTGATGATTGAAGTTTTATATTGCATAATTGGATTCATTTAACTGGTATTTTTCATTTATCTACCAAAATTTAATTCCAGATATATTTACCCCTCAATCATAAGGAAAACAACAAGATCTCCATTAAGGTTGACTCACCTAAGGGTTAAAATTTAATCTTATCTTTGGGGATCTCTTTTTCCTAATGACATTAGAAAGATAGGCACATCATCCAACATTTTCCCATTCATTTTGGTGAACCTAATTTTCTATGTTTCATTTCGGTGAACTTGACATTCTTGTACTATAAACTTTCTAAAATTTCAGTTCATTCAAACCCTAGATCTAGGATTTTTATTGGTTTTCATTTTATTTCATTATTTTTCATTTCCAATAGGGTTTTAAAATTGTATTTTGTATTGTTTAAAATCTAATAAATTCAAAACAATTCATACATATTATATTTATTTTGCATAATATTTGCATTTTTAGTCATTTACATTAGAAATTTTATTCAAATTGTTGGAATATGTTCAGTGCTCCCCTCAAGATTTCTTGACATCGCTTAACCACCTCCTATGGATCTGATAACTCTTACGGTTGTATCAAACATTAACAAGTTGAATATTGGGCACAACCCAAAGGTGATAGGTTTGGATCCCCTTAGGTAATTCTAAGAGGGAGATTGTTGGTAGATGGTCAATTCTCCCCTCAGGATGCATGGCATGGCTTAACTACCTCCTATGGATCCATTAACTTTGATGGTTGTATCAAATATTAATAGGTCGATATTTTAGTGCAATCGAAACCATGGGGCCAACAAAAAATGCATTTAAAAATTATCATCTTTGTTCACTTTTTTTCCTTTACTGCACTTGCATTTAGACTCCAAAATATGGAAAAATTTGTCACAAAAACCCTAGTTTTCAAGCTAGAATAGAGAACATAGACAATAACTCCATTTTTGAATTTTTAATGTTTAAACACCGAATAAAAGGACCCATTTTCCCTTGGGTGAATGATTCCTTGAGATTCCATTAGAAACAATTTTTTTGAGCATTTTTATGGTCTTTTACACTTCTTAGATCTACTGGCAAACCACTATTTCAATTTGTCAATTTTTAGGAATTTATGTTTTTTGCATTAAGTCTAATCATCCATTTAGTTTAGCCATTTTAAATCATTCCAAATTTATTATAGTGTTGAAAATCATTAGATCTTTAGGACAATTGTTTACATTTCTAAAGCATTGCATAAGTTGGATAGATTATTTTTTATTTTTGACACACAATGTTAGTATATTTCCTTTCCAAATATACCAAGAAAAATATCATTAACAAGAATGTTAGTCATTGTCTCAATATATTTCATAGCTATGAGATTCTCTTAGTGCAAGAGAGTGAAATTGTTGACACATTCCTTAATTCTACATATCCTATCCTTCACTCATCCCCCAATATCTCTCATATTTGTGAGGATGTTTTAATTCAAGAGGATACAAGCATAGACAATTATGGAAATCATATTTTCTCTTCTTCCAACACCTATCTTACTTGTGACAAATCTATCTTGGTGTTATAATATACACTCATTAAGAGTCATGAAAATTATTTTTTCTTCTTTCGTAAAAAATATCCTAGTTGGGAATTTATTATGGCATAAGAGGATGTGATCATTGACACATTTCTTAACATCACTTTGCCTAGTCTGCATTGATCTCCCAATATTTCTCTCAGTTATGATAATGATGTGATAGAAGAAGATGCAAGCATTGACAGCAATGAAAATCCTAGTTTTTATTTTCTCAACACCTCTCCTACAATTTATGAAGGTGTATTGGTGTTAGAAGATTCAACCATTTAGCATCATGACAATCTTTATTTCTTCTCTCCTAGAACCTCTCCTATTTGGGAGGATATTTTTGGACATAAAGATGACAATAAGGTTTTATTAGATAAACATTCTAAGGTCACCTTTGATTCCACCTCATTATAAAACAATCAACACAAAATCACATCCATTGAGGTTATGAATGCACAAGTTTACATTATATCTCCTTTGATTATAAGACCTCCAAACACTCATTTTGGACCTCCCAAGATTCTTCTAATAATTGGGCCTCCTAAGATTTCTTTTGAACCTCCTAGTTTTCCTTTAGTTACTGAACCCCCTAAGCTGATTCTCATTATTGGACCTCTTAAACCTCTAGGTGTTATCTTGGATTTTGCAAGGAAATTCACTAGTTACAATGTTTCAAATCAGCCTATTTATCATACTATTTCTCACACATATAACACAAGGAAAATAGGAAACTAAAAACCATACCTACTTCATTACCATTACCATTACCTCAACCTATCTTTCCTAGTGCTCCTCATTTTCCTTTACACAATGAAAAGGACTATGATCTTTTAAAACAACTCAAAAAAACTCCTGCTAATATTTCTTTATGGGATCTTATTCAAGCTTCACCTAATTACCATAACATCCTTCAAAGTGATTTACAAAAAGTTTTTATCCCTCCTAGTGTGCAACCAAATGGTGTAGAAACCCTAATTAAAGATATGAACTAAGTCAACTTAGAAATTACCTTTCATCAAGATGAGTTACCTCCATTAGAAGTGAAAAATAAAAATGAATCTTTCATGGTAATGGTAGTCATTAATAAGTGTGGAATAAAAATAACTCTCATTGACAATGGTTTTTCCCTTAACATGTCTAGTTTAGAACTTTTAGATACAATTGGAGTGGAAAATAATATGATTGAAACTAATTTTTTTTCTATTCGTGGATTTGATAATGTGGGAAAAAAACCACTTGGTATGATAACATTTCATATTAGAGCTGGGAAGGTCACATTGAAAACTCCTATTAATTTCACATCTCATAATCTCATATAATCTTCTCTTGGGTATACTTTAGATTCATGAAATGAATGGGGTACCTTCAACTCTTCATTGTTTAATGAAATATGTCTATAACAATAAGGTTTATACAATAAAGAATGACCCTCACCTAGAAAATTTTTTGCACACTGAGAAAGACAAGGAAAGTCCTTTGAAAACATTGATACTAACTTCAAAATTAGAACTTGTGCAAGAGGAATAAAAAGATAAGAATATTGAAGAAGTCACAAAGCTATTGGATGTTGATGGGGTTTCATTGGATTTCACACCTACATTCATGGTTGAATACAAGATTACACACAAACTAGGAAAAGAGAAAGATAAAAACATAATATCCACACAAGTCTTGTCATCAAAAGCATGTGAGTCCACAAATTTTAGCAAAGAAGAGGAAAACACAAGTTATACATCCACATATCAAGAGTGTGATAATGAGAAACCATAAAATCCAAAAGATATGGAAAAGGTTACAAAATTTTGAAACAACTTGGTTATAGTGGAAAAGGATGTGGTAGATAAAACAACATCTATATCCATGTAGAGACTAACACACAATAAAAAACTAGTGGTCTTGGTTACTGTCCTTCAAAATAAATGAAAGCATCAAAGAAACCTTCAATTAATATCAATTTCACCATGCAAAACACTCCTAGGACATCTTCAAACATATGTCTTAGTAATGATTGGGGTTCATAGATTGTTTACACCTTCCTCTGAGGGGGAGTATAAAATATCACAATCTAAAGAGTCTTGTGTATGTATGACACCTTGTACTAAGAAATAAATATTTTTATCAGAAAATAAAAAAACATCTTCTACTATTGATCAAGAGGATACCTTTTCGAGGCTTCTCCAAGATTTCTTGATATCTCTCCCTTCAAGAACATGAAATAAATTCTATAACAAGAGTTAATTTTGTGCATCTAATTGAGTGCATGGTCATTATACTAATGAATGTAAGGCTTTGAGTAATAAAATTCAAAATCTTAAGAATTGTGGTTTTCTTTCTTTCATTGATGCACCTATTCCCCTCTAATTGATATTGATTTTCATCCTATCATGTTGTTCATAACTATGTGGAATTAGTATCTTTATATGTCTTTCTCATTGGCATTCATGGTAGTTAAATTTTAGATGCAACCATATTTGTCTTCGAAGCAACATGATAGTTCTTGGTGGTTGTCGTTGTCTCTATGATTGGGGGGAAAGGATAACTAGTTTTCAGAGGTGTGCATTCTTTTCAAGGATCACCTCTTCCTCTCTTTCTACTTAAAATACAAACATAAAAAGTATGTTGACATTTTAAGTGGGGTAATAATCCCCCCAATTCATTTTTTGTATGTCCCTTCTTATTGATCATATCATAAATCTCCTAGGAAGTGTGATCATTACATTGGAACTATTTAATTTTGGGATTATTATTTGCACCCCCTAAGGTGAGTTTTTTTTTGCACCCTTGAAGTGAGTTTCTTGCTTCACTTTGTTCATGGAAGTTGAATTTAGGGTAGCATTAGCATAGCATATTGATCATGTTGTGGTGCCTTATCAAAGTTATCAGGGAGTATAACTTTTGGTATGGTTGGAATATGGGATCCTATAGACCTAGCATTACTTTTCCATTCCCACTTGTATTGGGGTCTCACCTAGTGTATATCAAAACATACTAGCCCTTGTGAGCATATGTTTCATGAACATTGAGCATAACACAACTTTATTGCATGTTGATCCATGTGTTTCATAAGTTTTTTTACATCCTTGTGAGTGTATTTTATGTTTCATGCATATGGAAATTGCTAGTTCATCTTTCTTTCCTCTTTGCATTAATTTTGACATTGTATGTTTGTGTATCTTGTCTTTTTGCTTCATATCGTACATTCATGTGTGTTCCTTTGTGCTTATGTTGGTTTTCCATGGTATCTTAGATCTTGGGGGATTTAACACCCCCCTTTATATTTTTCATCCTATCCCATCAACATTCATTCACTTATACCCCTCTTGACATATATTTGTCTAATTTAGTGTGAGTTTAAGCATAGGGCTCATCCTCTCACTAAATGGGGGCTAACTGTAGTGTTGAAAAATGTACACCTTTACTTCTTCACACTATGTTTGGGTCCCTTAATTTAATTGGACTTAATTAAGCCTTTAATTGACCCAATTATGCATTTAAAAGCCTAATTAATTTTGTTTTCCAAAAGGGAAACCTGTTTTAAAAAATTGCAAACATCAAATTAAACACCTTGAAAATTGTGTCCTAGATTTAGGTCCTAGGACCCATTTGACCAAGGATGAATGTGTATCCTTTAGATTATAGAAAATAATTAAAAATTATTTTTTGGTGGTATTTTAATGATCCCAATTCAAATTGTAGTTGTTGGATTTTGAATTTTAATTGTCAAGAAATTAGAAAATAAACTATAAATACATAGTTATTTTATCAATTCAAAACAACTAGCAAGAAGGAAACTTCTACAAGAGAAATTATTATTTTAAAAAGCATTAGGGGGTAGATTTATTAGTAATATATAGTAGAAAATTAAGATCCCATCATGATGTCAAAGGTTATGTGTGTACATGCATGTTTTTGGAGATAACATTGTGATGTAGGTTTCAAGCTTTCAAACATAAAGATCAACATCCAATCAAGCCATTTCATGCAAGATCAAGACCTTAGAGATATGTGTTATAATTATCCTCTAAGGATTCCCATTCAAGTGCTTGTTTATTTTCAACATCAAAGTGTTCATTCATCATTCCTTCCATTCACATCTAATTTCATTTCAATGTTTAATTATCAAAATGAGGTTTTACCAAGGAAAACCCCAATTCACCAAAAAAAAAACAAGTTTTCCTCTCTTTGTGTGTTGCTGATTTATAGTTGAAGAATGATTGAAGACTGATCAAAAGTACAATTTTGCAAAGTTTTCAAAATTTTCATCAAAGTTGTTAAGACACAAAAACTCACTTGCAGAATTAGTTTTTGACTTTCTGACTATGAGATCCAAATGAATCAGGAGAGCAGATTTAGGAGTAGAGGACTTCCAAAATATATTTTGGATCCATATAGAAAGACCCATTTTCCCTAGGATGAATCTATCCTAAGAGGACACTCAATAAAAGCTTTTGGTAACAGGTGCATAAAGTCTTTCCCTTATCAAATTTGTCCAAGTTGATTATTTCTATTTTTGTTATGCTTTAAATTGATGATTCAAGTTTTACATTGCATAATTGGATTCCTTTAGTATTTTTTTGATGTAGGAGCATCCAGTGGTGTAGGGAAATCTTGCATCACCCAAAAAAAGAAAAATCCTTAATTTCTTTAGTTTTTTTGAGTTCCATGATGGCACTTAAGGGGTGTAAGATAGTCAAAAGTCAGAAAAGGTGAAAAATGGTCACTTACTATTTCTAGTAAGTTTGCCTAAATGGGCTCGTATGGACTTGAAAATTTACCCCAATGAGAAGAATTGAAAATAATTTTTGGTCATGAAAGAATTGTCTCAATACCCTACATGATTTGAAAGATATTAATTTTTTGTCTCGAGAAATTTCTCCATTGTAGCTTCAAATTCAGATATGAAAACTTGAGAGGCCTTGAAAAGCTTGAAAAGTGGACAAATTGACCTTCAATGGTTCGGTGTTGTAGATCTCTTTGAGATATTTCCAAAAATACATTATAATAGAAAATTAGACACCTGGATCAGAAGTTATGGCCTCGTGAAGTTGCCCCACTAAAAAGTGAATTTCATTAAAATATCTTCCTATTCAAGAAATCAAATGGCGGAAATTTTGGTGCCAAACAAAATGGATAGTTACACTTTCTAGAACATTCTAGGGTAGTAATTGGGTAAAATAAATAGGGATAAGTGGGGGTTGTAGAAGGTGTCTCCAATAGTGCATATTATGGCTCTGAATAATTTTTTTTTTTTAAAGTTGATTTTGTTGTAATGAATCAAGCCCATGAGGCTGTAGCATGTAAGTTTTGAATTTGTACTTTTATTTTCTAAAAATAATTGAAAGTGAGTTATTTTTTTGTCTCACATCTTTGGAATTGGTATCTATTGTTGTGATTTGTGTGGGTTTTGAGTGGTGTGTCCCTCATCATTTTCATTTATGTCCCAAAAGTGCATTTCAAGAATATTTATCCCATCCTCAATCATAAGGAAAAGAACAAGATCTCCATTAAGATGGAATATCCTAAGGGTTAAAAGTAAATATTATCTTAGGGGATCTCTTTTTCCTAATGAAATTAGAAAGATAGGTGCATCATTGCACATTTTCCCATCCATTTTGGTGAACCTATTTTTCTATGTTTTAGTGATCATTTGTGGGTCCTGGCCTTTTGCAAGGATGAAAGGATAATGGTGTGGAATTATTTACATGCTTGGAAGCTTCTTAGGGCATGGTTAGAAGACAAGAAATGGAAGCTCACAATGGGAAAACCACAAAGAGTTTCCCACATAGGTTAAGATTTTATTGGTTAGTGAAATTTAGTGATTCAAGATAATGTGATGAGAGGTCTTTCTATAAACTTCTTGACTGGTCTAACTGATCCTAACTTTTTTTTTCTTGATCTTTGTTCTTATTCGGCTCAGAAGGCTAGTAGCACTGAGGATACACTTATTCAAATATATCTTTTGATATAATCAATTTCACAAATTCAACTAAACAGTCTTGACTAACCTTTATTCTCCCCTAACACATATCTCAAACTTGTCCTAGGTTGTTTTGTAAAACATGTTCCATTTCAGGCCTCCCTCACTACACTATGACCAAATTAGGCCTATTTTCATAAGGAGGTATGACTTCCAGGTCTCCACTAAGTTCACAAATCCTTCCCATAGTTTGAGCTAGTCACCAACATCTCATTTTTGTTGATGTCTTCATCCAAATTGATTGAAATATCACTGTCCTCACCAAAGACCACCAATTTCTTTTGGAACAGTACTAACACCAGTCCTTATCTTAGTCTGAGACTTGTTAGAGTCCATCACACTATCATTTAAAGAAAAATCCACACCATTTCATAACCTTGGAGGCTCATTCCACCCCCTAACAATGTGCAACAATGGTGGAATGGCCTTCACTAGTTCATTCTTACTCAAACCCTCACAAACCCTACCTACAAAGTAGGTTGCAATAAAATGATAGGACCATTGTTTCTAGTAAAATATAACCCTTCCCAAATGAATCAAAATGGAACTAATTTTACATGCAACTCATTAACATAGCATTTCTTATTCAACTTCAATAGTACGGGTTTCTAAAACAAAAAGAAAACACAGTTTTTGTAAAAGACACCAAAAAATCAATAATCTTCATTTCTTTCTTATTCAAGCTCAATTAAACCACCTTCCATCAATATAATTTTCATAATACATGCCTTTTCAACTTACTTCCATGTTCACAAAAATATTTCAATAGTTCTGATTGTTGGACTTCTATCATCCACAAAGTTACGACACAAAAAACAAAAAAAAACTAACTTATAAACCTTAACAAAAAGTATTAAGACCACTTGAGTTGAATACCCAACACCTTCAAGACATAAATTTGGCCTCCTAGGCCTCATTACAAAACAAAAATGTCACCCCTATACCTAGACCTTGAAAACAAACCAAAATCAGCTAAATGAAAATATGAAGGTGCTTTGCACCATACACCCATGGTTAAACTGATTTCATTCTCCTGATGAAATGAGGTCTTCAATCTAAACTCCATGTTGAGAAATTTTTTCTTTTGTCATCCAGGTTGCATCTTCCTCTGGTATTTCATGTCATTTCACTAAATGCTCTTTATAAACCTTTCTTCTTGTTCTCTTTACCTCCCTTGAGTCCAACACAACTTCAAGTTTCATTGGTTGAGTAGGTGGAAGGTCCTTAACCCATTCTCCTTCATCTCTTTTAGCTTCACCTGCTTCTTTCCCTACAAACATAGTTCCCTTGAAGGGATATAGGTCAGTTATGTTAAAAATTGGTGAGATTGCAAATCCTTGTGGGAGTTCAATGTCATATGCATTGTTACCATACTTGTGGACCACCTTCCAGAGTCCTATCTTCTTCATCATTAGTTTGGTATACTTCCCCTTGGGTAGCCTCTCCTTTCTTAGATGTGCCCACACTAGATCAAACACCTTGAACTGAACATCTCTCATTTTCAAGCTTCTTTCTCCTTATACTTGGCTGCATGCTTTTCAAGTGTCTCCTTGACCTGTTTGTGTATTTCATACATTGACACAACAAAAGCTTCCCCTTGTGCACTCATTTTCTCCATCCCCATCAAGTTTCTCAAATCAGAAACACCCCTTGGATGCCTTCCATAAACAACTTGAAAGGGACTTCTCCCCATACTCCTATTGATGGAGTCATTATAGGCATACTCTACCTATGCCAATATCAAATCCCACAACTGATTATTCTCCTTCATTAAACATCTTAGCAGGCTTCCAAATGACCTATTGACAACCTCAGTCTGAACATCGGTTTGAGGATGGTAGTAGAGCCAAATGAAAAATTAAGCCAAATTAAGCCTATTTTCCAAAGGAGGTATGACTTCCAGGTCTCCCCTGACTTCAAAATGCTTCCCATAGTCTGAGATAGTCAGCAACACCTCATTTGTACTAATGTCTTCATCCAAATTGATTGAAATCTTACTGTCCTCACCAAAGACCACCAATCCTTATCTAGGTCTAAGACTTGTTACAATCCATCACCCTATCATGCAAAGAAAAATCCACACCATTTTATAACCCTACAGGCTCATTCCACCCCCTCACAATGTGCAACAATGGTGGAATGGCCTTCACTGGTTCATTCTTACTCAAACCCTCACAAACCCTACCTAAAAAGTAGGTTGCAAGAAAATGATAGGACCATTGTTTCTACTGAAATATAACCCTTCCAAAATGAATCAAAATAGAAATAATTCGACATGAAAGTCATTACAATAAGATTTCTTATTCAACTTCAACAATACTGGTTACTAAAATAGAAAGAAAACATAATTTTTGTAAAAGAAACCAAAAAATCAGTAATATTCATGTCTTTCTTATTCAAGCTCGATTACACCACCTTCCATCCATATCCTTTTCATAATACATTCCTTTTCAACTTACTTCCATGTTCACAAAAATATTTCAACAGTTCTGAGTGTTGGACTTTTATTATCCACAAAGTTAGGACACAAAAAATAGAAAAACTAACTTAGCAAGCTTAACTAGAAGTATTAATACCAGTTGAATCGAATCACCAACAATTTCAAGACATAAATTTGGCCTCCTAGGCCTTATTACGAAACAAAAATGTCACCCCTACACCTAGACCTTGAAAACAGACCAGAATCAGCTAAATGAAAATATGAAGGTGCTCTACACCATTTAGACGGTCATGTAGAATTTGAAATGCATGAAGGTTGGAAGACTTTAAATATTCTAAGTTAAGCCCTTTTAGAAGCCTTGGTATGTAAACCCACAAGAATATTTTTTCAGGCATACACTTTGCAAAATATCAAAAACTCAGAGATTAAACCTTTGGGGGTTTTATGAGTTATGACATTGCCTCACGAGATCCCTGTCAATGGAATCTCTGTATGGGTTTTTCAAGCCTTAAGTATCATGGGGAAGAAAAACCTCTAAATTTATAATTCTGGGAAAATTTTGGAATAGGAATCCTTGGAATTTGTTAGGAAAAATCATGCAAAGACAAACTTAAAACCCAAAGCTTAAAAATACTTTCCTCATGTTATGTACATATGGATATGATATTATAATGTATTTAGATGGATGGAGATGTTGAAATGTGGCATAAATAACTTAATTTTTATATATTGAGTCATGTGAATAACTTGTGTAATTAATTATATGAGGAGTTGAGTAGGCCTTCATTAGGATCACCCCTCCATTGCATTATTAGGACGAGGTCTATATAAAGGAGGTTGTTATCATTGTAAGATATGTTTAAGGTATTATATTGTATTTGGGATATCTTGGATATATAGTGTGGAGTGGCTTCTTCCACAAGGAGTATTCTATGGTTTTACCCTACCTTAAGGGTTTACTTTGTTTCAACATATATTGGACATTAGGGAATATTGAGCCACAAACATCTCTTGTGTTTTGTAAGATCTATCTTCTACAATATATTAATTCCATTATTATATTTTTGGATCTTATTAAGTGGTAATAGATAATTTATTTGGGAAAAATTGAATGAAACCTTAGTTATAGAAGATTTTCCTATAATTTTCTAACGGCTATGAAATTTTCAACAATGTTTTTTCCTAAAGTTGAAGGATAATAAATTGAATCTGAAATCTAAAAATCAGGCTCTTATCATAAATGTTTGGAGGTTTATTGAAATTTTATATTTTTTCATAAATTCACCTTCTAGGCCGCAAATCAAGGTTTTTTTTTGAAATTTTTACATTTCTTGAAAGGGGTTCAAAATTCAATAGGAGTCTATTAATTTCATTTTTCAATGTGAGGTTGACTTTATCATCTATTGGTCATATCAAAGTTGGGTCAATTTAATTTGATAGAATGGTTGTCTATTGAAATTTTTTTTTTCTTAACCACTAGCTTCAATGGAGTTTATTATTTTTGATGGAAATGGAGATACATTATAATGGTGGCACAAATATTAAAAATCTCATGGAAAATCCTTCACATGGAAAATATTCTTTTATTTTTGTTTAGAGATGAAGTTAGATAATGGTATGAACCATTATATGATGATATTTATTCCTTGGATGAACTAGAAAAAGTTTGATTAGATAGATGGGCTCCAAAATAAGAAGAGGATGAAGAAAATAAAGAAGAAGAGGAGGAAGAGGGGGAAGCAAATAAATAATAAGAGGGAGAATTTGATGAAGCAAATAAATAAGAAGAGGAAGAAGATGATGAATAAAATAAAGAAGAAGAAGACAAAGAGGATGATGATGATGACGATGATGATGATGATGATGATGATGATGATGATGAATAAAATTCATGTTTTCAAGACTTATGGGAAGGTCAAAAAATATTGGACCAAGGATATTAAGGGGAAGAAAAATCATCATAGATATGAAAATTATTTGTGAAGCTATTAAGAAATTAGAGAAATATTTTTAAATTTAAATCACTTCCACCAAAAACAAAGTATTTTTCTTGTCAAATATTGATGATAGTGATCTTAAGGAAATGGTTGATTTGGGGTTGGATAAACGAGTAGTTGTTGTCACCTGAAACTGCACCCAGATGAACATAGGGTTTAAAATTTCAATGACACCATTGAATGAACTCAAGGTGTGGGACCTTTCACATTAAGGTCAAGTCTCTAGAGAAGGTTGAATTCCACTTTTGATCAAAGTGCATATGTGTTGGTACAACCTAGCACATGAAACCCTATAACTACTCTATTCTTACAACTCATAGGGGAAAAGGGGTGATGAACCAAGATATAAATTTGTTTCTTCCTATTTAAAAACAATATAATACCTTAATAAATAAACTAAAACACATACCAAAATATGAAGGTAAATGAAATTTACTAAAAAATGTAAGAGATAACTGTGGTAATAGATGAATTTCATTAACAAAAGACTTAGAAGCAATTTTATAGTTTTAGAATGTAAAAAATACAATGTTTTCCAAATAAAAACCATAGGAGATCTAGAGGAAGAACCCTTAGAATGAATTTTTTTTTTTTCTTAATAGTTTAGGTATAATTGAGATGATTTTAGACCAAACCCTAACCCTACTAGTGTTAGCAATTTAGATGAAATCTGGTCAAATTGAGAGAAAAGGAGTTGATCATTAAATTATGTGTAGAAGATAGACCTAGAGAACCCTGATATGCACAACATACAACGTAATTGAATACTATATAAGTGTAGAGTTAAAGACCCACAAAATCGACATGAAATCTGATCTACAAAATAAGGAATGTCTTTGTAGCAAATAAAGAAGCATGGGTTCCACTTTTGCATTCAATATGGTGTGGAAATTAATGAAGAATGAACCCTATTATAGAAAATATGATCCCACTAGTTGAAATGTCATTCATACATGAATGCAGTCACTCTTGTGAACTGACATGTTTAGCCATTGAGAATTTTGAATCTCAACCATTTGATTTAGTAATGGAGGGTTGTGATCAAGTCTTAGGCTCACTTTATTAATTTTAAAACGTGATCATTGATTTGAGATAAATCACAAGATCAATGAATAGTGTATTTCTATGAAATCCCTTTGAAAATTCCTCCCCTATGAAGAATATTTGTGATGAAACTAGAAGCCACCATGTAGATATCAAGACATGCATCACCATCTGACACTTTCATAGACTGGAGGTGGGTTTGTCCAAAGATTTTGTGGAAATTTGAGACTATGTCATGTGTCACTCAATGTGTTCCTTAGGAATTTCCCTCTTCCCTGTTCCCATTCTTCCATAATACACCTATGTTTCTCCCCAATAGGGCTCAACAGAATGGTCTAATTCCATGAGATTATGCCACATTGAAAATATACATGTTCTCTATTGGCACTTCTACAAGGCACCTATGGTTCCACCCAAAAGGGCTTAGAGAAATGGTGCAAAGCTTTAGAAATTTCTACATGGACTCAATGGGGTCCTCCAATGGTCCCAATTCTACTAGTTATGCTCAAAACACCATGTGTCACCACTTTTTCACTTCTACGAAAAACTTTGGGCCCACTAAGAAAGACTTTGCAAAATGGCAGAAACTAGTAAACTATGCCACTTATTAAAATTTGATTGATTATGTGGGGAAAAATTTTCTTAATAAAATATTTATGCGAGTAGGGGCATGAACATTAAACTTGATATTTTAATAAATTGTTTTGGTGCTTGGCTGAAGAGGTAACCTTGGGAAGAGGGGGTCAACAAATAGATGAATATGGAACATATGGTTGTAACTTAAGGTAATAGCTATGGATTATTAGAAAAAATAACAAGGCTTTATTCAAACCTAGGGTTTTATGTGTAGCATGGGGTTTTAGTGGGGCATGAAACATGGTTTTCAACCTTCTCCTACACAAAAAGGGTCTCTAAAACTAGACTTGGATGTCAAAAAGATAGAATTTTGAAAACACCCCTAAGTGGCACAAAGTACAAACATTTGGAAATTATGTGGGATGATTACCTACTAATCATAGAGTCCAAGGGTTTGATCAGTCCATTGGGCATAGATTCAAGGGAATACTTCAACAACTAGGCCACCCAAGGGTAAAAATAAAACAAGTGCAATATGCACTTTGGAGGAAAGCATGGAAACTAGGAACATACATTAATTTAAGGATAATGCATCTATTGTGAAACAACACTTCATGGAAAGCAAGAAAAAATAACAAATATGTACATGAATTCTCAAAACCTAGAAGAATTAAGGTTTGTGATGAATCCCATTGACTTAGATTGGAAGAACCTCACCATCGAACCTGGAGAGATGGAAATATTTTTCCTCCTTATAGTTGGTGATGACATATGGGAAACTCTTGATAGAATAAATCTTGGAATGCATCCTAGCTTTGGCTTTGTCTGCATCCCATTTTAGCACCATATCCTCTTCTTGGAACACTCTATGGAGTAATTTTTTATCAAAATTTATTTTGACCTATGCTTGATGAGTCTCAAGTGTTTACATAGCCTTCTTCTTGATCTCTTCTAATTTCATTGGCTCTACCAATCTTATTATCATGGCATATTTTCCCACCAACTCCAACTGATGTGCTAATTCAAGAGAGGGAAGTTCTAGTAATAATGGTAACCTTGGGTCTCTTCCATAAACCAACATGAAAGGATAATTACAAATTTATCTTTTAGGAGTAATTATATTAGCCCAAAGTAATTTCTTCAATTTTTTATGCAAGCCTTTTTGATTGTCCGTAATAGTCCATTTGATAATCTCGATGAGATTATTGTTTGAAGATTCAACTAGGCCATCACCTTGAGGATAATAATTTGATAAAGTTTCCAGGTATATTCCATTTCTAACTTCCAATCTAGGATTTGAGCACTAAGAAATACCTTGAAATTATCAAAGATGATGGTGGAGTAAGTTCCAAATATTGTAACAATTCCATCAAGGAATTCTAAAACTAAAGAATCAGCGGCATCCCTTAGAGAAAGTACCTTTCTATGCTTGGTGAGGTATCCTGTGGATTCCAAAATCCATTTATGACTAGAACTTGATGGTAGATTTATATTTCCAATTAAATGCAAACCCCACTATGTAAATAGTTGGTTTGATTGAATGGGACGAAGAGAGAGGGTAGACAATATTTTTTTTATAGAAACAAAATCATTTTTAATAATTTCTCACCCATTTGTGAGCATCATTGAACAAGGTTGGCTAGTAATAGCCAACCCTCATGATATTTGTAAAAAATGACCACCTAAAGGACCATCATGGAATTATTCAAACAATATACTAGCATGTTTTGTTTCTATTCATCTTAATAGGATCCCATTAAGATCCTTCCTAAAAATTATGCCATCCACTATGACATAGGGAATGAACTATAATCTAAAATGTCTTATTTTGGCCCTAATTAGATACAGAAGATATCTACCTTCCTGCAGGAAAATAGATATATGATGTATCCAACTTATTTGAGTTTTTGCATTTGATTCTTGGGTGTCTTGCAGCATAAAGGAAACCTCTAAAGGTGTATCAAAATTTGATACAAGCTTCTTACATATCCCCTTTCCTCTTACTAACTTGGTGATCTTGATATTGACATCAAACTTCATCACCTTAGTGATCCATCCAACTCTTTTTTCACTGATACCTCTTCTTAACAAAAATTATTTAATGCTAGCATGAGGAACCATTAATTGGATCTTATTGTTAGATAGCATGTGTCTGAACATTTTCAATTCCTTGTGTCATTAGAGAAAATCAGAATTAAGAAGATAAACATTTAAATATTAATTCCAAAATCCTAATCAACTATGAAGAACAAAGAACACACAAATGTAAATAAAAGAAAATGATATCACCAGACTTGTGCACCCATTGGCTAACCTTTGTAGCTCTTCTCCATTATTCTATAACTAATTAATTCCCTTAGATTATCAAGTATGCACTAATCTAAGCATATGAATAAGATAGAAAAATATCAAATTTTTAATCTCACTAGCACGACAACATATTTATTCTCTAGATAGATGAAAATGATAATGAAAATGTTATTTATAGAGAGTCGGATGTGAAATAGAGGGTTGAGATTAGAAGATTTTTATTTTGATAAATGGATGAAATTAGGTGAGATGAGATAATATAAGAAATGAGACTGACAGAAGAATAAGGAAATTGACTGATATTTTTCAAAAATCACTTCAGTTTGAGAGGGAAATTGCATTTTTAAATAATGGAAATATTATTTAAATGCAAGAGGAAAAGGAAAATTAACTTTTTGATTAAATAAAAAATTATTTCAAAAAGTGGGAGAAACGAAGAGTCATTTAATTAACTTTTGATAGAAAAAGATAAAAGTGAATAATTAGATAATTAACATAATTATTTAATTATAGTGGAAAATGATAAATAAATTTAAATTTATTTAATTATAGAAATCAAAGATATTAGTGACCTAATTAAATAAATAACAATTTATTCAATTGGTCGAAAGTGGACATAGCAGGATAAAATGAATTAATTAAATAATTTAGATTATTTAATTATCAAGGATGATGGAAGGGATTTAATAAATTCACATGCCTAGTGATAATTTTAGGTTTTTACATATTTCTCTCTTTGATATAATATAGTTTATCATAGTATGTCAAAGAAAAAAATATGCCCTAGTGTAAGGAAGAATGACGAGGAGGTAGTGGTATGCCCCCTCGAGAGGAAAGGCAGGTTCAAAGAACATGAGTGTGCTCTCGAAGTGGATGAGAGGAATAGAAGGTGAAGGAAAAAAGGATAGAGGAAATTAGTTAAGGATGATGAAGATGCAGAATAGAAGAAATGTTAGAGCAGAAAAGATGAATGTTAGCATAGAAGACATGGATGTTGAGATTGTGCTAGTTAAGATAATTTATAGATATATATTTTTATATACAAGGATTTTGCATTTAATCATCATTGGGTAGTAAAATATGACAAATGGAAAACAAACACCATGGTATGACATAGACCAAGGTGTGCAAGGTCATCCATCTATAAAATAAAGAGTCACAGACAAAGAATGTCCTAACTCATACTAAGTTTCATGTTGCCCCAATATTTTTGTCAAGACAAACCATAGACAATGACCAAATAAAAGATGAGTCATGAGACATCATCAATCCTCTAAATCCTTTGTGGGACATGCTCGAGGTGGATAGTAACATGACTGAAGTAAATGTAAAAGATAAGACAAAATAGACCAACAAGGTCAACTTTCATTTAGATTATTTGCTAATAAGTCTTTACTAGTGAGTTAAGGGATGGAGTGATGGGTTGATTATTTGGACAAGGCCTAGTTTTAGGAGTGGAAACATGTCGTATAAGACACCAAGTTTGGTTTCGATCATGTAACTATCTTTATAAAGAAAATGATAAATTTTGATAGTAAAAAGGTATGGTTTTGGGGACACATCATATATAAGACCATTGGTTTTGATCGATGTGAGTGGTTTGACTAATTTGAAAAATGACTAATTTGACTTGGAGACTTGTTGGCTTGCTTGTCTTTTTTATTTAGGATTTGTGTTTGAAGTTCAAATGGTTATTTTGCATCTAAGTTGACAATGTCCCATTTATTTTTACTAACCTGATGAACCCTAAAATAATGACCTATGGGGCCTTGGGGGATCTTTGATAGATGACCTTTCCTATGTATCAATGTGTAGAGACCTTGTAGTTTTGCATGACCCTTGACTTTGTTTCAATGAAAAAGGGCCAAATCATGATTTTATTTGACAACACCTAAAGGATTGACCTAATGCCTCAGAGGCACATGGATAGATGGTTGTGCCTATGTCCAATCGTAAAGGAAATGTAGATCGATAATGAGAAACACTGACATGACTGAATTTGAATCTTTTTTTGGTATTTTTTGAAAGTTATCTTAATGTTTTTAGGTTTTCAAATGTTTTGATCTTTTTTGTTTTTTTGTGAAGATTTTTTTTTTTTTGATTTTTTTTTAATATTTTGGCCTTCAATGACAAGTGTAGAATCCAATGAATCCAAGTTGTAGGAAATTTCCCCTAGTTAGGTATAATACTAACCATTAGGGAGGGGAGGGGACATGGGTTTGTTATGGATGAAAGATGGAGGAGAGAGAATGCAAGACGCCAACCACTTAGAAGTCATGATAAAGATGACAAGGCCCTCTGATGGATGTCAAATGGGAGATGATGGAAGGTAAAGGAATTATTTTGGATTAGGGTGGAAGACCGAATAGAGTGATAGTAGATGACGAAGCAAAGACTGACTACACATGGTGCCTGTTTGCCAAATTTTCACCATGGTACTTATCCAAAGCACCACTGACATAGTTTTCACTATTGAAAGAATTATTCTCTCTTTATTATTTTATTATTTTTGGATTTTTTTTGTTGTCACCAAGACATATGTTTTCCAAGTTTTCATCAAGGTAACAATTTTTTTTGAAGTTTTGATTTTTTTGTATTTTTTCAAGATCTTTTTCTCTTTTTTTTTTGTATTTTTTCAGTTTTAGCTTGGCTCTCTGAAGCTACATATAGAACTTGTGTAGGTGTAAGTTGTTGATGGGCTCAAAAAAGGTTCCCTTTCAAGCTTGGATAACTGATAGGTGTCAGAACCAAAGTATGTTGTTATGACATATGGACCTAGCCATTTTGGCTCAAATTTCCTAGATTTCTCACGTTCTTCCTAATTTTTTGGATTCTACATCAACACTAAGTTGCCAATGTCAAAATGTCTAACCAAAACCCTTTTTTCATAGCTATGGAAAATAAGATTTTGGTATGTCTATAGATGAGTCAACACCTTCTATCTAAATTCATTGAGAAAATATAATTCATGCAGTCAAGATATAAGGTATTCCTCATCACCAATGAGCCCTTTCATGTTGACTGATAGGGAGGGGACTTTGACCTATGTATTAAGGATAGCCTCCAAACTGAAGACTATGGAAAATAGAGTGGTTTCGGTGGGTGTGTCAATTCTTGTGTGATACGTCCATAGGGTGGGGTTAAGTTGAATGTGCCAGTCATAACCAGCATCATCGATCATTTTTTTAAGAAATTTGATTATGGTCTTATTGGATTCCTTAGATTGGCCATTACCTTGTGGGCAAAATGGCTTGGAAAAGTAGTGCTGGATGTGGAATTTCTCACATAACTCATGGAAATCTTGATCTTTGAAGTGACAACCATTTTTAGTGATAATGGATTATGGGACACCATATCAACATATGATATAATTGAGGATGAACTTGGAGAATGTTTTACTAGTTATGTATGTTAGAGGAATGGCTTCAATCCATTTTGTGAAATATTCAGTTTCTGTCATAATGAATTTGTGGCCATTATATGAGGTGGGATGAATTTTTCCTATGAGGTTGAGTCCCCATTGGGCGAAGGGCCATGGAAAAGTGATCTACTATACCTTTTGTGTAGGTGTTTGGATGAGGTTGTTGTGTATTTAACACTATCAACATTTCTTTACAAAGTGATAGGCATCTTGCTCCATTATAGGCTAGTAATATCCTCGTCGCATGATATTTTTAGCTAGATTTGGACCACTAGAATGGGCTTTGCATATACCTTCATGTAATTTGCATATAGTTTTTCCTTCGTTAATGTTGAGACATTTGAGAAAGGTATTGTGTATGTCATGTATATATAGGGTATCAGCAATGATGGCGTAACAAGTGGCTTTGTGGAGGAAGGACTTACGTTGGTTACTAGATAGGTCAAGTGGTAATGTATGGGAATATAGATAGTCATAAAAGGTCTAGTACCATGGGTAATTGGGACCAACAATTTCACACATCATCTCAGATTCCGAGAGATCAAAGGCAAGGACCAACAATTTTTTAACTAAGAACTCATACTACAATATATTTTTGGGAATGTCCAAGAGAGATCCAATGGTGGCCATGACATTAGCTACTTTTTTTTTAATCTGTGAGATTTGGAAAAAATTAATAACTACAAAATACAGTTTAAAACTATCAACCATTCTTTTGTATGGGGTTAATTTTGAAGGGAAAAGAATGCGGATCTAATGACCCAATAGTGTGGAATACATTCCCTTAACACCTTTACTATAGGGGAGAGAAGCAAAAAATAAAAAACTAACAGTTTCTAAAACTTATAGAGATGCATACAACCATGGCAATGAGAGACCAGAAAGATAAGCAAACAAAGATGACACAGTATTTACGTGGGAAAACCCTTTTAGGAAAAAAACCCACCACACAAAGTCAAATCAATTGTATTACAATAATGAATTGATTACATACAATATCCAAACTTCTTTGCTCAACTCACAATCACCTAGAGAGATTTAGATCCACTGTTACAATGTTTTCACAACATACAGTTCAAAACCGTCTTCAAGAACTCACGTCCTTCTTGTTCTTCAACTCGCAACTTCAACTTTCTCTGCAACTTTATGACTCAACTCAACTTGTCTAACTTATGAGAAATAACACATCTCTCATCCAAATGTAACCAACTCAGAAGAGCAATGAAGTCCATCCTCAAATCATGCATCTGGTCGGATCTGACAAATCTCCTGCAACCAGCCGTCATTACATTCAAAGCCATTACTCAAAATGGTTGAGCTCACCACCGTTTGTTGAAAAATTCAACTGCCATAATAACTATGTTGGTATCCATCCAATCATTATCCAGCTAGGTGCCATGCATCCAAGACCCATTAGCAATTGCAGCTGATAGAGCAACCAAAACGGTCAAACAGACATCGGGTGCAACCAAGAGTTCAAGTCATAAATAGCACTGCCGGAGTCAGAGTCGAAACAGGAGTCGAAACAGGACTCCATTGAAAATACACACTGCCAGAGTCGAAGTTGGAACTAGAGTCAAAACATGACTTCACCGAAATTTCAGGTTTAGGAACCTTTTCGGTTCCGTGTCCGCCCATGGCAAAGAGGAACTCATCGGAAACAATTCTGACTAGGTAAAGTCAACCTGGGGTCAAACCAAGACGGGAACACAAAAGATTGGAGTCAGAGTCGGGGACAGAATAGGAACAGATACAAGGCTTTACTAAAAGTCTAAGAATAGGAACCAATCCGGTTCTGGTTCCGCCTCTTCCAACTGCAAGAAACAAGAATCCAAAAACAAGACAAGGCGGAGGAAAACACCCCGAGTAGAATCCAAACATCCAGAAGAACTAGATAGTAAAAGTAGGAGTTGGGCTCAGATTCAGAACTGGAACTAAAATAGGAACCTGGCAAACAGACATTGCCAACTTCCAAAACTTGTTCTGCCTCCGCCAGAACTTGCGAAGCGAAACAGACGGTAGGAAGCGGAGTCGGAGCATGAACGAGAACCGAAACCCAGAACTTAGGAAAACAAAAAAATGCCAAGTTCCATCTTAGTTCTGCCTCTGCCAGAGACTCAAAACTTAGGCAAACAAAACAATGCCAAGTTCCATCTTGGCTCCACCTTTGCCAGAACTTTGTGAACAACACAAAAATCACCAAGGCATGAAAACGAGGACTTCAAGCTGGAAGTTGAGACATAATTTCTCAACAATCTCCCACTTGGTGAACACTTCCAGCTTCCTCAAAGCATCATACCTTACTATCTATCACAGGCCCCAAGGCCTATCAATTCTGTGCACCATCTAAACTTGTCTATGCTAACCGGCTTTGTCAAGACATCTGCATCATTCTTCAAGGTGTCAACCTTATCCATACTGACCTTGCCATCTTCAACCATATCCCTCACAAAGTGATATTGCACATCTATGTCCTTGGTCCTGGCATGAAAGTTTGGATTCTTTGCCAAACAAATGGCACTTTGACTATCATAGCAGATTGAAATCTACTTAGCATTAAATCCAATGTCTGAATACAAATGCCTCAGCCACACTGCCTCCTTGCAAGCATGATTTACTACCATGTACTCTACCTCTGTCGTGGATAAAGCAACTACAGCTTGTCACTTGCTCATCCAACTGATTGCTCCACCATTAAGCATGAAAGTTTATCCACTAGTGGATCTTCTACTATCAATGTCCCCTGCCCAATCAGAATCAGCATATCCCTGAATGCTAAGAGTTCTCTGTGATGCAACCATACTACCATGGTAACACAAAGCATAATCTAAAATACCCTTCAAATACTTTAACATTCTCTTTACAGCATCCCAATGTGATCTCCCTGGATTTGCCATGAAATGGCTTAGAACTCCCACTACTTGGGCAATGTCTAGTCTTGTGCAGACCATAGCATACATCAAACTACCTACTGCACCTGCATAAGGCACACTGGTCATGTCCTCCATCTCAATAGCAGACTTTGGATAGTCTTCAACAAATAGTTTCAATCCTTGTATGATTGGAACAACTAGCTGCTTGTAATTAGTCATGCTAAACCTCTCTAGAATGGTTTTCACATACTTACTCTGACTAAGCCAAAGCTTTCTACTTGTTCTATCCCTAGTTATCTCCATTCCAAGAATGTACCTTGCTGCTCCAAGATCTTTCATTTCAAATTTAGCAAACAATTGAGTTTTAAGATCAGAAATCATTACCTTGCTATTACCAATGAATAACATGTCATCCACATATAGAGTAATAACAAGCACATGATCATTCTCACATTTATAATAGATGCAATGATCAGATTTTGATCTAACAAACCCAATTGACAACACAAATGTGTAAAATTTTTGGTACCACATTCTAGGAGATTGCTTTAGACCATAGAGAGATTTATTTAACTTGCAAACCAGATTTTGTTTACCTCTATCAACAAAATGCTCAGGCTGGGACATGAAGATTTCTTCTTCCAGCTCACCATGGAGAAACAATGTCTTCACATCCATCTGCTCAATTTCATAGTCATACATAGCTACCAATGACAACAAAAATTTGATGGATGTTAGCTTTGCTACAGGGGAAAAGATCTCTCCATAATCAATTCCCTCAACTTCGAAAAATCCCTCTGCAACAAGTCGTGCCTTATACTTCTCCACAATGCCATCACGGCTTGTCTTCCTTTTGAATATCCACTTGCAGCTAATAGGATTTCGCCCTTTAGGCAGTGGTACAAACTTCCAGGTATCATTCTTTTTCAAGGAATCCATCTCCTCATTCATGGCTTCCAGCCAAGACTTTGAATCAGCCATGCTAATTCCTTCTTTCATAGTCCTAGGCTCATCAGTGCTAGTAATTAAGGCATAAGCACAATTTGAATCTAACATAGAGAAACCATACCTTTCTAGTTGCCTTCTTTCTCGTGTAGATCTCCTTAGAGGTTGAGGTTGTTCTTCATCATCAGAACTTCTAGAGCTGCTTGAGCTCTCCTCAATCTCAGGTACACCATGCAACTCTTCCCTTTCTAGAGTTTGGGGAATCTCAACTGTATCCTTCTTCTTATCACTCTGATTTGTCTCAAGCTGTTGATCACTTACTAAAGGTTTCAACTCATGAAATATCATGCTTCTGCTGTACAAAACCTTCTCAGTAACAGGGTTCCAAAGCTTGTATCCTTTCACACCAACTCCATAGCCGATGAGAATACATTTCACAGCCTTGTTATCCAACTTTGATCTCTTTTCATTTGGCACATGAACATATGCCTCATAGCCAAAGACCCGAACATACCTTAATGAGGGTTTCTTACTTGACCATGCTTCCAAAGGTGTCATGTCAACAAGAGTTGAACAAGGAGATCTATTTATCAAATAACATGCTATAGCAATAGCCTCAGCCCAGAACTTCTGCTCTAGACCTGCACCACTCAACATAATCTTTGCCTTTTCCATCTGTGTCTTGTTCAACCTTTCAGCAACTCCATTTTGTTGTGGAGTGTAGGGGGTTGTCTTATGCCTTTTAATTCCATGATCAGTGCAGTACCTTTCAAAATCTGCAGAACAAAACTCACCTCCATTGTCTATCCTTAAACACTTTATTTTCCTCCCAGTCTAATTTTCTACCAAAGATTTGAACTCTTTAAACTGACTGAACACTTCTGATTTAGTTTTAAGAAAGTATACAAATGCCCTTCTCGAATAGTCATCAATAAAAGAAACATAATATCTAGACTTCGATAATGAAGGAACATCAATTGGACCAAACACATCAGAATGAATATAATCTAGTATACTAGAAGATTTGTGAGGACTAGATGAGAAAGAAACACGATGTTTCTTTCCATAGATACAATGTTCACAAAAATCGAACTCAAGGTTACAATCATCAAACCCTTCTACAAGGTTTTTGTTCTTCAAGGTTTTTAAACCTTTCTCACCAATGTGACCAAGTCTATGATGCCATAACATAGTCTTCTCTACTGGGAGTTTTACCTCCAAAGCATTTGTGGATAGTGAAGAGTCGTCATCTTTCTCTATAGGTGTAAAATTACATGACTTTATAGAGGCACTATTACAAAGAACAGGTCATGCATCTAGCTTGTACAGAGTGTCAGTACGAACACCCTTAGCTAACACCATTGCACCTCTAGCCATTTTACATCCCTTACTAGAAAAAGAAACTTCTACACCAGCATCATTTAACTTACTAACAGAAAGAAGATTTTGAGCCAAACCTGGGATGTGAAGAACACCACCAATTCCTTTTACTCTCCTATCAGGAAACTAAATTCTGACCCTTCCTCTACCAACAATCTCTAGCGTTGAATCACTTGCCAAGTATACCTTTCCACCATCATACTTCTCATACTTTGAGAACCAATCTCTATTGGATGTCATGTGAAAAGAGGCACCTGAATCAACTAACCAAACATCATCTGATGCCTGAGTTGTCAGGGCTATTGCAATGAAGGCATCTGCATCACTTTGAGAAGATTCATTGTTAGAAGCATTCTTCTTCTTCTTCTCCTTGCAGTCCTTCCTGATATGACCAGGTTGCCCATAGTTCTAGAACTTTACCCTGGAATTTTTACCAGGAGACTTTGATCTCCCTTTAGACTTGGATTTCAACTTGTTGTCTTTCTTCTTTCCTTTCTCCTTTGTTCTACCTCAAACAGAAAGAGCATCTTTGGCCATCTCAAAAGATTTCCTTCACATTTCTTCAGACAAAAGCAAAGCAACCACATCATCAGTCTTGAAAGCAGTGGTTGTGCTTCCAATAGCCATCACAAGATGATCCCAACTGTCAGGTAATGAACACAACAAGAGCATGCAATGATCCTCCTCCTCAATCTTTACACCTATAGATGCCAGTTGAGTAACACTCATATTAAATGAGTTCAAATGATCTGCAACAGATGCACCTTCATCCATCTTCAAGGAGTACAACTTCTTCCTCAGGAATAACTTGTTTACCAGAGAATTTCCTTGGTAAATTCACCAAGCTCCTTCGATAAAGTAGCTACAGACATCTCCTCATGAACATTCAAGAGCATAGAATCGGCTAGACTCAATCTTATCAATCCTCTTGCTTTTCTATCAGCAAGATCCCAAGCTTCTTGGGTCATAGTTTGTGGCTTAGTTCTAGACACTGCAATCTAGAGGTCTCTATCCACAAGCAAGTCTTCTATCTTGAGTTTCAATAACTCAAAGTTGTTGCCATTAAAATTCTCAATATCTATTCTACCAGATGTACTCGCCATCTCACAATAGAAACAAGTTTAACAATGCAAGTCTCCCACTGAAACAGTATTAGTGCAAAAAACTAATTTTCCCTAACAAGGATAACACGAACTGGCCAAGCTCTGATACCACTTTGAAGGGAAAAGAATGTGGATCTAATGATCCAACAGTGTGGAATACATTCCCTTAACACCTTTACTACAGGGGAGAGAAGCAAAAAATGAAAAACTAACAGTTTCTAAAACTTATAAAGATGCATACAACCATGGCAATGAGAAACCAGAAAGATAAGCAAACAAAGATGACACAGTATTTACATGGGAAAACCCTTTTAGGAAAAAAACCCACCACACAAAGTCAAATCAATTGTATTAAAGTAATGAATCGATTACATACAATATCCAGACTTCTTTGCTCAGCTCACAATCACTCAGAGAGATTCATATCCACTGTTACAATGTTTTCACAACATACAGTTCAAAACCCTCTTCAAGAACTCACGTCCTTCTTGTTCTTCAGCTCGCAACTTCAACTTGCTCTGCAACTTTACGACTCAACTCAACTTGTCTAACTTATGAGAAATAACACATCTCTCATCCAAATGTAACTGACTCAGAAGAGCAATGAAGTCCATCCTCAAATCACGCATCTGGTCAGATCTGACAGATCTCCTGCAACCAGCCATCATTGCATTCAAAGCCATTACTCAAAACGGTTGAGCTCGCCACCCTTCATTGACAAATGTAATTTCCACAATAACTATCTTGGTATCTTTCCAATCACTATTCAGGCAAGTGCCACGCATCCAAGACCCATCAGCAATCGCAGCTGACAGAGCAACCAAAATGGTCAAAAAGACATCGGGCACGACCAAGACTTCAAGTCATAAATAGCACTGCCTAAGTCAGAGTCAGAACAGGACTCGACCAAAAATACACACTATAGGAGTTAGAGTCGGAACTGGAGTCAAAACATGACTTCACCAAAATTTCAGGTTCAGGAACCTTTTCGGTTCCGTGTCCACCCACGACAAAGAGGAACTCATTGGAAACAATTATGACTGGTTAAAGTCAACCCGAGGTCAAACCAAGATAGGAACACAAAAGACTGGAGTCAGAGTCAAGGATAGGATAGGAACAGAAACAAGACTTTATCGAAAGTCCAAGAACAGGAACCAATCCGGTTCCGGTTCCGCCTCTGCCAACTGCAAGAAACAACAATCCAAAAATAGGACAAGGCAGAGGAAAACACCCCGAGTAGAATCGAAACATCTGGAAGAACCAGATCATAAAAGCAGGAGTCAAGCTCAGAGTCAGAACTGGAACTGAAATAGGAACCTAGCAAACAGAAATTGCCAACTTCCAAAACTGGTTCCGCCTTTGCCAGAACCTGCGAAGCGAAACAGACAGTAGGAAGCAGAGTCGGAGCAGGAACGAGAACCGAAACCCGGAACTTAGGAAAATAGAACAATGCCAAGTTCCATCCTGGTTCCGCCTCTGCCAGAGACTCAAAACTTAGGCAAACAAAACAATGCCAAGTTCCATCCTAGCTCCGCCTCTGCCAGAACTTTGTAAACACAAAAATCACCAAGGCATGAAAATAAGGACTTCAAGCTGGAAGTTGAGACATAATTTCTCAACAAATTTCTCATCTTTAGTGTCATAGTCATCGTGCAACTATCAAATGACCAATTGTGAATCAGCAAAGACTTGCAGACTTGTAACTTTCCATTTTATAGCCATGCACAATCCTATTAATAAGGCCTAATATTTTGCTATGTTGTTTGTACATAGGAAGGCTATTCTAAATGATTTGGGTATATTATCACCTTGAGGAGTGATGAATATTATTCCTACACCCGACCCATGACTAGTGTATGAGACATGAAAGTATAAATTCCATGTTGTTCTAGTGCCTAATGCAAATATTGAATCATCCACAAAATCAAAAATTAAAGGGTGATTAAATTTTGTGGGTAGATCAACAAGTTGATCTACGATAACCTATCCTTTTATTACTTTGTGTTCCACATATTGTATGCCATACTCACTGAGTATCATGACCCACTTAGCCAACCATCTTGCCAATGTTTCCTTATTGAGTAGGTATTTGAGAGGATCTATCTTAGCCACCAGTCTTTTCGGATGACTTAACATGTAATGTCTTAGTTTTTGAGTAGTGAAAACTATGAAGAGACAAGAATGCTCAATAGGACTATAGTTGAGCTCATACCCAACCAATGTGTGGTTAATGTTATAAATCACCCATTATTTCTTGTCATGATCATTTTGAGTAAGTAATTCCCCCAATGTGGAAGTGGTAGCTAATATGTAAAGGATTAAGGGCCTACCATCTATTGGTGGCATCAAAATAGGAGGCATCAAGAGGTAATCCTTAATATTTTGAAAAGATACCTCACACTTGTCTTTCCATATAAAAGTAACTCCCTTGCATAAAAATACTGAAAAGGCTAACATTTATCTGATAGCTATGCAATGAAGTGTCTGATGGACTAAATCCAACCTTGCAATGAATTGAGTTGAATAATTCCTATTGGGGGAGGTATATCTAATATAAGTTTTACTTTTTTTGAGTCCACTTCAATGCCTCTACAAGAAACTATGTATCATAGGAGCTTTCCCGATATCACATTGCAGAAAAATTTCTTAGGATTTAGATTGAATTTATATTCTTGAATCCTTCTAAATTTTTTGTCGAGGACTCTCAAATGATCACCACATGTCAAGAATTTTTCCAAAAGGTCATCAACATAGACTGAGATCATGATATATGGTGGTCATTGCTCTTTAATAGGTTTCACTTGCATTTTTTAGTCTGAAGTACATGACATTCTAGTAGTATGTACCCCATGGGAAAGTGAACACCATCATTTTTTGATATTCAAGAGTGATAAAGATTTGATTATACCATGAGAAGCCATCCATGAGGGACAACATCTCATAGCCTGTCGTTAGATCTACTATGATGTTTATATTAGGAAGTGGGAAGTCGACCTTTGGATATGCTTTGTTTAAGTCATTGAAATTTGTGTAGATACAAATTTTTCCATTCAGTTTGGTCACTGGTACAAGGTTTGAGATCTAGTCTGCATAGTCAATAGGTCTTCTGAAACCAACAACCAATAATCTCTTGTGTTCATCTTTGACCAACAGAGCTATCCGAGGATGCATTTTTCTAGAATTTTTTTTGACAAGATTTTCATTTAGAAGGTATGATAAATGATGTGTGACCAATGTGGGGTCCAACCTATGAATATAAACATAAGATGATGAAAAATTAATGAGACATTCTGTTAAAAAGTCTTGAAATTCTAGATTTTCTTCTTCTATCAGAGATGCTACAAAGAGAAAAATCTTAGGATTATCTATTGTACCTATATTGAATTCAATTACTTCTTCAATTAGCATCAAGGATGTCTCTTGATTAACAGGGAGAAAGTACAACCCTACATCCTTGTGTGCCTCAGAGAGGTTTTTGCCCTTAAATAGGTCCTTTATTTTTACTTTTCCTAGTCAAAAGGTGCCTTGTGGTTTTCACCTAGAGACCATTCATTTTTTATTATAGTTTTTTCATGTTTATGATTAGAGGGTGGGATAGTCTCGCTAAAATATTCCACAGTGTCAAGATCTATAGTTAAACCACCCTTATGGTAGCCATGTGGTATGCCTTCCCATAGTCTCATGAACTTGGTGATGGCTTCATTGTTTTCAAATATGTCCAAGGTGGGTGGACCTTTTTGGTCCCAATCGATCAATTGTGGGTAACCAAGGGAAATTCCATCATCAATGTTACTCAAGGATGGGGAAGCAATGAATAGGGTAAAAATGGAGGTATTATCAAGGTCCCAAAAGGATTATATCCATTCTCTTTCTTTTGTGGTCTTTGGTGGTCCAAGTTCATGAAAGGAATCAACACAAATATTAATATCCATGAGGTTGGTAAAGGATGGATAGGGTGTATTAGACTCATGAAAGAAATAGTCAAGATCATAGTCACTAGTGGGTACAAGAATCCCATTCATATTCATTAGAGTCAATTTCGCTATAATAGATGTTGGTAGGATTTTTAGATGTATCAATGTCTTTTGAAGCACTGAAATCCTTATTTGAAAGCACCTCAATACTTGAAGTGACATTTCTAATTAGTAAAAATCCTAGCCCTAAGTTCTTGTTCAGTTGAAAAGGCGTCAAGGGTTCTCTCATTCAATTTTTATGTATTTTGAGTCCACTGATTCCATCATAACCCTTTTTTCTCATGAGCTCAAAGCCTTTACCATATTGTTCTATTGCTATTGGCTTGAGATCTTCCTCATCTTTGTAAATCCAATCTGAAATATCATCAATGTATTCTTTGTTTAAGTCTCCACAATTTGTGAAGATGGTGGTGGGAGGAATTTTATTTACAACTTTAGGTTCCATCTTATAGATAGGCTTTCCATAGGACATTAGAGAGTTTGGTAACTTAGTGATGCAACAGGAAGTGTTCATATGATACTCCCCACATCCCTTATCTTGGATTTGAATCTTGGGATTGAAATATGGAATGGCAGATGTGGAGGATTTAGTCGGAGTGGATGGGTCAATGTAATTATATGGAGTGGACATTGTAGCTTCACAGTTTATAGGAACTTGGATTTTAGGGAGCCCCCTCAAATTGGTGCAATATTGAAAGGGGTTAGGATCACTAATGATTGTGATTTTGGTATTATTGTAAGGAAACTTCACACATTGATGGTATGTGAATGGAATGGCTTTCATGGCATGAATCCATGGTCAATCTAGGAGTAGGTTGTATGGTAGTTCAATATTTAGGACTTGGAATGTGGTATCTAGTACTACAGGTCCAACCTTGATAGGCAGTGTGATAACGACCTCAGAAGAATGTTCTTCATCATCATAGGATTTAATAATAATGATATTAGTTTTATCCACACATGCTTTAGAGAGGCCCAATGCCTTCTTTAGTTTTAAAGTGCAAATGTTCAATTTGACACCACCATCTACTAGGACTCGTTTGACCTTGTGTTTGTGGAAAAAGACCTCAATGTGCAATGGGTCATTATGATTTGACCTAGGTGTAGAGTAACCATTGTCAAAAAAAGAGACATGGTGGGAGTTGGCCAAATATCCAACCATGGCTTCAAATTAGTTGATGTCTAGGTTGGTAGGGATAGAGGTTTCTTTTAGAGCTTTACTGAGGATAGCTTTGTGTTCAGGAAATATGTGTGTAAGATGGGAAGAATCTAGTTAGCATGGACTAAGTGACAACCACAACACTATCCAAGCTAAAATCCCAATCTAAAACAAGAGAAAACAATCAAATATGAAGAAAAAAAGCATTCAAATTGAAAAAACTCCCCATATTGAAGTTGAATCACTTCTCTTGTCTCTCCTCAAGCTCCCTTTGCAAGATCATTCTAAGTGTGTGAAAATGCCTTCAAACAATAAGAATGAAAGTCAAAGATAGGTGGTTGTTAAATCAAAAATGGAGAAGAAGAGCTCATTTTATAAACAACCATTTGAATGGACGATCAAGATCGAATTTCTAAAAAAATTATGAGATCAACGGTTGAGAAGAAATGCAATGCAAAGGAGTGGGAATTATGAAATGAAAAGTCAATATTGAGAAGAGACCAAAGTCAATCGACTAGTGAGATTTGAAAATGAGATAGTGCAAGGAGATAATGGAGAAATTAAAAATTAAAATCATTTAATTCATGAGAAGGAATCTTTGACCAAGTGGAGGCATAGATAATTTATTTAAATTATTTATTTGAGGAAAAATAAAGTGGGCATTTAATTAAAATGATTTATGCAACCATTTTAATTAAACAGGAGGAAATAGAGAAAAATAATTAAATAATTAATTTAGATTAATTATTTAAAAAGGGATAAATGTTGACAGATAATTAAATAATTTTAAAAATTATTTAACTATAGAAGAATTAAAATATTAATGAATAGAAAAATAATTAATAATTATTATTTCACTATTGAACGATGAAAGGTAAATAATTAAATAAATAATTTATTTAATTATTGAAGAAAAGGAGGTTAGCAATGCAATTAAATTTATTTAATTGATCGTAGTAGAATAAAGGTCAAGAGATTAATTAATTAAATAATTAAAATTATTAAATTAATAGAGAAGTGTGATCAAAGATAATTAAATAATAATTATTTTTTAATTATGCGTAGAAGAAGACCAAGAAAAATGGCGCTCGCAGATGAAGAAATTTTCCAATGTACATATTTCCCCTCTTTTATATAATGCAATTTATTGTATTGTGTCAAAGAAATTAAGTAAAAATATGCCCTGGTGAAAGCGTGGTAGACGCATGCCCACTCATGAGAATTTTGTAGATTTTCAAAAACATTCAAATAATTTGGAAAATTGTCTCAATAAGTCAATTTGATAGCTAGAAGTTCGATGGTGTAGATGAGAATAATTTTCAAGGTCATTAAGTGGGTCAAATTTAGGTTCAAAGTGGTTCAAGAGTGCGCCCAATACACATGCCAAGTGAAAACCTTAATTTTTAGGCTATAAATAGGAGCTTGATTAAGAAAATTAGTCATTTGTGCATTCCCAATTTAGAAATCTTAGGAGCTTTGAGAACAAGAAGCTGAAGAAATGTCATCGGTTCTAGAATTTGCACACATAGGCTACTACATCTGCATATTGCATTATCCTAAGGGAGCACTTGGCCCACTAAGTACTCAGAACCCAACTTATGATTATCTTTTATTTTCATCCATTTTAGCTAGGGAAAGATTTAGTAGGCAATTGTGTCAAATGGTGTGCAATGTAATTGCATGCATGAAGGATGCAAGTGATGTGATTTTCTGTAATCACGTCATTATGACACAATAACATAGGTCCTAGAGTAGGGACGGTTGTAGTGTGATGCATGTGAAGTGTGTGTTACATTTTATTTTTTGGCCGCATATGCAGCTAGAAATGATGCAATCAGGATTTAGTGACACAAATTTGATTGAAAATGATGCATGTGAAAATAAGAAACAAAAGTGAAATTTCATGATGCATGTGCAAGGTCAGTGATGCCAAGAATTTCTACAACACTATTAACAAGAAAAACAACACAATTGACTAATGAAAAAATTTCCCTAGTTTAAGATAAAGTGACTTGTTCAATTTACATCCAATAGGTCAAATGAAGACTTCAAATTGATGTGATGGCATTTTTGGTGACCTCAAGTTGTACTACCTCCTATTTACACTCGAGATTCATGACCAGAGACATTTAGGCTTAAATATTAGCTAGATGATGTCGAGAGATGGGATCTTCTAGATCTTGGATTATTATATATGGCCTATATGCCTTTTATTAGGGAAAACATGGGCATGTTGATGGTGTTGGAAGAGTGGTGACACTCTCAGACATGTACTTTTCATTTGTTGATTGGGGAGGCCACTGTTACATTAGAGGATGTTTATAGGATACTATGGCTTCTATTCACAAAGAGTGAGTATGATATGATCTCATCCGAGGACTACAGGTGATTTATGACTTCTATGATTATGAGGATGAGTTAGATCTCTATATTTAGGGTTACAAGATCATATGGGAGACCCCAACAAAGAAATACAACATATTTGAATTTTTTTTGTGTACATTGATTGTTGATCTAATGATTCCATATTGCAGGGGTCATGGTTTTTCAGTGGGCTAGGGAGAGGTATTGGATGGGATGGTATAGGATGAGATAGTCTATGTCTGGGGGCCATGTTCTTTTGACATGCTTTACTTCCAACTTCATGAAATTATATATAGATTTGGTAAGAGCATTAGCCATGGGGTTATATTACTCATGATATGGATGTGGGAGCATATAGTAGTGTTTCGATCACCGATGGCATGATAGTTGGGAGCTAGTGCTCCATATGTATTTCTATACTGGGGTGCCATCATGTAGACACATGTGGGAGACACTAGATACTAGAGACATGGGAATGATACATTAGTGAGATTAATTTTGAGGCCTTATAGGGACTATGATCTGTGGGTGGGTGAGGATGAGCATCTACCATGGTTTTGATAGCCTAGGTATCTAATTGGTAGGACAATACAATCACATCATAGCATTGAGATGTACCTTCTAGAGGGAGTGTAGAGGTAGTTTTGGGAGAGGTAGGGGTAGCTATACATACAATAGAGTTTTCAAAGTCATCTCGAGAGGTTCCTATATGGGGATGAAAAATATGAATGACTGCTATAGAGCAAGATATTGACACTCTACAACTAGTATAGTGGGGATGGAGAGGTGAAGCAGTAGATGTAGGCATGAAACTAGAGTATGATTCTTGGTCATTGGTTCATAGGCTTAGTCCATATACAGATCTAGAGAAGCCAACACTAGTAGAGTGTAGATTTAGGGGCTCATGATTCCAGAGAGGAGATAGGGGATGAAGGGGTGGAGGGAAAGGAGATGGAGGATGAGGAGATGGAGGGTGAGGATATGGAGGAGATGATGGAGGGGATGGTCAGGGAGGCAAAAGAGGAGACCTATATAGGAGGAGAGATAGGAGACGCTGGGAGTTGAGACTATTGTCACCAATCCACAAGGAGGAGGAGGAGGAGGAGCATCTAGAGGATGAGGGAGAGAAACATGAGGAGAGGGTGATCGAGGAGGTGATGATGGAGTAGGGAGAGTAGCATGTAGAGATGCTAGCTCTAGAGGTAGGTCACCAGGAGGTTGAGATGATGGAGGTTGATGATCATGTAGAGAAGAGGCAAGCA
Organism: Sequoiadendron giganteum; assembly: GCA_007115665.2. Lineage (NCBI taxonomy): Eukaryota > Viridiplantae > Streptophyta > Pinopsida > Cupressales > Cupressaceae > Sequoiadendron > Sequoiadendron giganteum. Next base: position 173,276,816 of record CM021108.1, read on the forward strand.
GAGCATGCATATGATCCAATCATGGGAGAGGTGAAAGAGTCCTCTGAGAGAGGAATGTTATGGGGGTGGATGTTGAGAAGGGGTTGGAGGAGGTTAGGTTCAGAGCTAAGGATGATACATCAGATTAGAGGATGGTTGACCTATAGGCCTAGGTTCATTCATTAGGGGAAAAGGTGAGGGAGCTTATGTTAGAGTGATATGGCTTGAAGGTCAAGAGAGAAAATTTCTAGATAGAGAGGGACTTATCCATCATCAACCAATACTAGACTGACTGGAGGATTCTATATTTTATAGAAAAATGTAGTGGGTTAGTGGTTGTTCTCGCTCAGTTGCTGGCTAGGTCTAGTAGGGGTATGTAGTACTATAAGGACTTGTATGAGAGGATAGTACCACCAAAGAGGAAAGAGCCGAGTTTCTCATAGATTTTAGGTGGATCCTAGGGAAAATCACATAGCAGGTCTCATAGTAGGCACTCCCATAGCAGGTCACTGAGTAGAGAGACATCAAGTCTAAGACAATCCACTCCATATGATATGCCATATACCTCATAGAATAGGTCTTCAAGCTCACCACAATGAGAGGATATGTATGCATTAGGGTCAGGGGAAAAGTGTAACTCAAGCTAGAGCTTATTTTGGAATCATATGTTATGACACTATATTTCAATTATCGATCCTACAAGCTCCATTTTGCTAGATATGATACATCTTGACATTGTACTATGACAAATTTTGAGCAATATATGATATGAGTTTTGCTAACGGTTTATGATATGCATTCCTAGGTTATTATGATTTATGTTTATGAATATATTATAGATGTTCATGTTTTTATGATATGTATGCATTCTAAATGATCATTTGATTGTTGGATATGACAAATGGTTATTAATTTATGATTATGTTATGGATGTTCATGCTTTTATAATATGCATGCATTATAAATGCAGTATGGATGAATTAATTTTATGATGTGATGTGATATGTGAATCTAATTAATGTTAATGTAATGTGATGATTATAGGTTATGCATATCATGATTTAGAAATGTGTAATGTGAATGCAAAGCATGATATGCAACAATGTGATTAATGTTAGGAAATGTATATAAAATGTGATGCAATGTATATGAAATGTGATAAAAAAAAATGAACTATCATCATAATGTAACATGCAATGGCATGATAGGTTATGTGATATGGATGCACTCTATGTTTAGTTTATATTTTTTCATGTAAATATGTGTGGCCTATTATGATGATCTCTATGATGGTGATTATTTCTATAATTCTTTCTAACATGATCATGTATGCAAAGTATTTTGTGTGTCATAATACTCTATCAAGATGAAGAGAGAAGAAATGTTAGAGTGGAAGAAATGGATGTTAGAATGGAAAATGAAAAATAAGGTGGAGAGGTATATAGGAAATGAAAAAGGAAAACATTTCATTCTTTTATGTTTATTATCATCGGGTGTAAAATTTTTCACAAATGGAGCACAAAAACCATGGTATAACATAGACCAAGGTGTGCTAAATGACCATTTGTGAGAGACAAGTAGTCAAAAGACAAAGCCAAAAGACAAAGAATGCCCCTACTCATACTAAGGAACCAATTATCCTAGTCTTTTTTCAAGGACAAACCAAAAATAGCAAGAAAAGAAAAGAGATCATAATCCATAATCACCCCTCTACATCCATGAAAAGACATCATCGAGGTAGCTAGTAACATGACCAAAAACCAATAAAAAAGATAAGACATGTTGGCATATACTTGCCAGTGATGTCAAAAGGGGAAACAAGGAAAATGATTTTTTTGGCATAATGATAGAGGATGAGTAAGTGTAGTGGATTTGATGGAAAATTAGATGGTAGATTCAAATTGTGTTTCTTGAGAGCTTTCTAGAAAGGTATTGTGTGGTTCATGATGTCAATGGAAATATCAGTGCGAAAAATTGAATTTTATCGATCTAGGGTTTATTAGTTGAACCCTACTTGTGTAGAATTTTATAGTCACAATGTTCAAATAAGTTCTATTTCATTGGTGATGTCGTGTTATAGGTTGCAGGTCACATAAGTAACAACATAATTCTATCTTCCAGTGTTGGTGATCAGCCACCTTGTGTAGGTTGGTGGTGTCTACATGTCCCATTGGTGAGACATTCTATTGAGCACTCAAAGAAAAGAAAAATTCAACTAAGTCATATCTTGGGTTGCATTTTTCTAAGTTTCTCTAACTTACCGCTTCAAGTTTTTTGACTAATTATAGCTTGGGCGGTGTTTTTGGCATGTGGTCTAACTCGAGTAGTGTTTTTCTATGTTTTTCTAACTCCCTACGTTGTAGCGCTAGCGGTGTTTTGTCCCGTTTGATGAACTTATGAATATTGCGCTTTATGGCTCGTGGTGTTTTCTAGAACATGTCTAACTTACCACTCAATAAAGAAAATTGAAGTGTGGACTTGAATAGGTGTGATTGAGGTTGTGAGATTTGACAAATCCCACACACCCCACTGAGATTTTAGCAAGGCCCGTGGGGTTAGCGAGAATGACCATGATCTAATATTGAAGATCAATAGTTCTGATAGTATGCATGGTGGGACTAGATAGTGGAAGGTGACATATGCCATGAACTATTGGTAGCAGTCGATGGTATAGATTGAATGAGGAAGATCTAATGGTGCTCATAGTGTATTTGGTGGGACCCAACAGGATGATGATGATGGTAGATTGTGACAAAGGTTGACAAGTGGTGAAGATCAATTGCTTGATATGCTAATTAAAATTGGTGTTGCAAATTAGGTGGCGATGATGTGGATCAAAAATGGCAGCAACCCATAGAATCCATAAGGTTTATTTTCTAGCTCGCGAGATGGATAGGATTTGGATGCGTGTCTTGGTGGACCCTGCATATGGCAAGAGGTGTATGAAGGAGATTGATAGTTTAGATTGAAGAAGGTTGATCTGACGGTCATTATTTAAGGTCATTATGATATACTATGTGATCACAATGGTTATGTGATCAACAATGGAGATTTAAACAATCATTTATTTGATGGTTATGTTTTAAAATTATGATGATGAATGAAGAACATAGGATCATGGCATGAAGGAAGTAGATCAACGACCCATATTTGAATGAGAGATCTCAAATGGGTAAGTCCATGTAAACAGGGTTTCGTTTGGTAACTAACATAGATGAATGAATTAATTTCTCCAACTATACCCAATGACCAATGTAAATGAGATATGATTCTCAAGATAGTAGCACAAATTACAAAGGAGATCGAAAATACAAGAATCAATATTAGATTGAATAATCAGAAGGATGCATTGAATGCATAATTAGATTTTAGGGTTCGATAGGGAGAATGAGGAAAATTCTCTATAACTGAATTAAATACTGGTTGGCTTGATGCAATATATGGATATATCTAGTAAACACTATCAACTGTCTTAATTATGAGTTGGATAGGTGGGTGTGTGTGGCTTGAGGAAAAGGAAGCTTGCTAGTGAAGTTTAAGAGTGAAGGAAACTCTAGCAGAAGATTTGAGAAAATCTAGAAGGTGGTGTAAATCCCAAGGTAGAGACTATAGATTAGTTGGGAGAAGAAAAAGAATACAATCACATAATTGAATTAAGTGTGGTAATATGCAAGAAGTGAAAGAGAGAGAAAGAGAGTTATGAGTGAAGATAGTGAATGCACATATTTGTGTAATCTAGACACAACACAAACATTCATATAGGTTTTGTATTCAAGGGAGTGTTGCTGAGAGTGCAACTTTAGTATCAGTAGTGTAAGTTGCAGGGTGTGCAACAATTCATTGAATGTAATGGTGCATTTTCAGATTGAGTAGAACTTAATTGTATGCAAATATGAACTTGTAATTTTGTTGAGGTTGTAGCCTCATTGAATTGAGTAGTATCTTAGACTAGGTGATTGTAGTCTCCTTGTAGTTGTGGCTCCTAAAATAGGGTTTAGTAGCATCCTTGAAGTTGTATCTTCTAAAATAGGGAGTTGAAGCTTCCTTAGGTTGCATCCCTAAAATTTATAATAGAGATTTCATTTATGACATTTGATTTGAGCAATAGACTCAAGTGGCTTTTGTCACTATGGTTTTTCTCATCTTAGGTTTTCCATGTATATCTGGTGTTATGAGTTGTTGTTTCTTGTTCCTGTGATTTTTATATCGTTTTATGTTTTAATTTTCACATCTGGGTTGTAAGGTTGAATCTTCAAATAGGTTTTTCAAGTCTTCAAATTTTTATATCTAGTGATTCACCCCTGTTAGTAGATCATTGTTTTCTAATAATTGGTATCAGAGCCCTAGGTTCCATAGGAGAATCTTATTCAACTTGTGTAAATCTTGGATAGGTGAACACAATGGTATTTTAGGAAGGTTCAAACAAGCCACCTAGGTTTGATGGAACAAACTATGCTAATTGAAACTCATCAATGGATGGATACTTAGGTTCTCTTGGAACTAAAGTATCAGCATCTGTCGAGACCCAATATACTATTGCTACAGATCCTATAGGAAAGAAGAATCATGAGGACAATAAGAAAGCTTGGTTTATCATTATGAACAATTTTTCTGATTTTGTGCATAGAAAATTTATGCCTTGTAAAACTACCTATGGTGTCTAGGAAAAATTGAAGAAGATCTATGAAGGAAAAATGGAAGTGATGTTGGAAAAGTTAAAATTTATGATATTTATATTAGGATTCAACCATGCATTTTTTTAGTCAAACTCATTAAATCATGAGTTTGACTTGAAAACTACATGGTTGAATTCTAATAGAAATATGATAATTTGACACACTATGGAAAAGGACCTCCTACTTATCAAAGTTACAAGTGTTGAGAGAAAAATTTGAAGGCTTGAAGATGACTGAAGAAGAGAAGATTATAGACTACTTTCAGAGATTTGAAGATGTGCTAAAAGTTCTCAAGTCTATGAAAACCAAATATGATTCTAATATTTTTGTTATCGAAGAAGGAAAAGAAATTGATAAGCTCACTCTTGATGAGGTGCATGACATAATTACTACATATGATATGAGAATTCTTGATGCTGAATCATCTAGGAGAGAACTTGAATTTAAGGTTGTTAAGAAAGAAAAAGATGAAGCTGATGAGAGAGACAAAGTTGCTTTCATTGCATCTGATTATGAAGAAACTGATGAGGAAGAAGAAAACTTCATAAAAAGACTAAGGAGAGTATCCGGAAAATATGTAGGTAAGCTCCTTTTCAAGTGTTTTAATTGTGGAAAAATAGGTCATTTTTATTTTAAAGTGTCCGTATGATAAAGAGGATAGTTTCAAGCAAGAAGAAGATAACAAAAATAAGAAAATAGATTATCCAAAAAGGAAGTGTTTTGGAAAGAAGAAGAGTTTGTACATCAATGAAGAAGGTGAAGTTTCTAATTCTAGTGATTGTTCAGAAGAGGATCAAGATCGTTCCCTTGTAATGAGAGAATATAGAAGAAAATTTATATTCATGGCTAAAGAAACTAAGGATTAGAAAAAATGTACAAATTGAGGACTCATATGTAGGAGAAGAGGAGGTAGTTGTTTATTTCGAAGGAGAATTAATTAGTTCTCTTGAAGATATTGATGAACTAAGAGATAAATATGATGATATTAAGGGATAAAAAAGAAACTAAAAAATAATTCTCAAAAGGAGATTGACAGATTAATTCAAGAACTTAAGGAATCCATTAAGGTGATAGTTGGTCTAAAAGTTCATGTAGAAGAGCTCAAAAGAGTTGAAGATGTTATGAAATCTAAATAAAATCTGAGATGGATAGATGCTCAAAACTTGATGTAGAAATAGTTGCCTTAAGAGAAAAAGTGAAGAAAGATAATTAGAAAATCAATAAAGGTTTTAATTTAAAATGTGGTACTAATATTCTAGATGAATTGTTAAGTACACAAAATCTAGCTAATAAAGAAAAATTAGGCTTGGGGGTTGAAAAAGGAAAAAGTTCATTTATTGATGCCTCTGCAAAGCTCTATGAAAGATTTAGAGTAGAAGAAAAATCAGTCCCCAATGGTAAAAGAATTGACAAAGGAGAAGCCTCTAAAGATGAAAAGAAGTCAACTATAGTTGATAAATCTATTAGAGAGAAGGAACGAATTGAAGACAAGAAAGTTTATAGGCCAAGTCTTGATCAACGAAAGGATAAGTAGAATACGAAGAGTACACTATCCAAGGAAACCTAGACAAAGAAGATCTCCTCATCCAACAAAAGGAAACTCCATGACCAGGTACTCATCATACTTCAATGGGTATTGCTATACTCGTAACAATTTTGGTCATAGGGATAGAGAGTGTAAAGTCATTCCAAGGAGAAATACAAATTATATAAGAAAGAATCCATTTTCTCCTTTGGATGATATGAATGTAGTTTGTTTCAATTATAGTAATTTTGGTCATATAGCTAGAAATTGTAGAGAAAATTTTGTAAGACAAAATGCTCAATCTAAGAAGAAGAAAAAAACACCTCCCAAAGCTGAAAAGAAAACTGAAGTCAATGAGAAAAAGGAAGAAATTTTTGAAAATAAACTTAAGAAGGTATAAAGGATGAAAAAGAAATTCCACTCAGTCTATGATTGCTCAAACAACATTTCATGCAAAGGAACAAGATGTATGGATAATTGATAGTGGCTGCTCCAAGCACATGACTATAGATAAAAATAAATTTATTAAACTTGAAATGAGAAAAGGAGGTTCAGTAAGCCTAGGTGATAATACTATTGTCAAGATTTGTGGTAAAGAAATTATGAGTATAGATATGAAGAAAAAAACTTAATATGTGCTCTATGTGGAAGGTCTAAAACATAATATTCTTAGTGTTAGCCAAATGTGTGATAATGGATACAAAGTTGTATTTAATTCTGAATGCCGAAAGATAAGAATGAATGGTAAAAACATTTCTCAAGGGTTAGGGGTTGATATTAATCTTTATAATCTATGTGAAGTGGAAGGCCAAACATGTCTAATTATCCAAGAAGATGAGAGTTGGTTGTGGCATAAAATATTGGGACATGTCAACTTTGACAATTTGGTAAAAATAAGCTCAAAGGTCTAGTAAAAAATATGCCTAAGATTGTGAAGCTTGAAAATATAATTGGCCAAGGATGGCAGCAAGGAAAGCAACCATATTTTAAGTTTCCTACAAAGGATTATTCAACTTCAAAACCCTTTGAGATAATTCATACTGAACTATTTGGTTCAATGATGACAAGGGTTTTTCAAGGAGAAATATATTTCATGTTGTTGATTAATGATTATAATAGAATGGCATATGCCACATTTTTTAGGGAGAAGGTTCAGGCATTTGAAGCATTCAAAGGTTATTGGAATCTGGTAGGAAATGAGACTAGTAGAAGAATCAAGTGTCTCTAGTCAAACAAAGGTGGATAATTTATGTCAAGTGAATTCATAGAATATTGTGAAGATCATGGAATCAAACTCCATTATTCAGCTCCAAGAACAACACAACAAAATGGTGTGGTAGAGAGAAGAAATAGAATTGTGAATGAGATGGCTAAAGCTATGTTGAATGAGGCAAATTTGACAAATAAATTTTGGAAAGAAGTAGTAAAAACTGATGTATACATTCAAAATATAGCTCTAATTAGATTTAATAGTGGTAGAATGCCATATGAATTATGGTTTTCTAGGCCTACATCAGACAAGCATTTCAGAGTATTTGGCAGTAAATGATATATCAAAAGAGAAGTTGAAGTTTTGGGAAGTTTTGAGTCAAGATGTGATGAAGGGATATTTTGGGGTATTCCAACCAAATAAAATCTTATAAGTGTTATAATAAGATATTGCATAGAATTTTAGAGAGTGTACATGTAAGGGTTGATGAAAGTGAAAATGAAGGTAATCTTAGTAGAAATAATCTTGAAATTGAGTGAGATAAGGATGATATAAGTGCAGCAAAATAATAACAAGAAGAAGATAATTAATAAGTGGTTGAGCGAGCACCTGCAAAATATGTGCAAAAGGATAATCCTGCAGATCAAATAATCAGTGATAAGAATGAAGGTGTGTAGACTAGAAGAAGGCTTGCAAAGAATAAGGAGCAAGTGAACTTTGCTCTTTTAGCACAGATTGACCCAAAAATATTTTATGAAGCCAGTAAAGATGAAAGTTGGATAAAAGAAATGGAAGAGGAAGTCAATCAGATTGAAAAGAAAAAAACATGGGAATTGGTCCCTAGACCATCAAGCAAGAATGTAATTGGAACTAAATGGGTGTTCAGAAATAAGCTAAATAAAGATGGAGTTGTAGTCAAAAACAAAGCAAGACCAGTGTGCAAAGGATATTTACAAGTAGAAGGGATTGATTTTGAAGAAAATTTTGCTCCATTTGCAAGATTAGAAACCATTAGGATGTTTCTTGCATTTTATGTGTATAAAGGATTTAGGTATATCAAATGGATGTCAAATCTACATTTCTAAATGGAAACATTGAAGAGGAAGTATATATTGAGCAGCCCGAAGGTTTTCAACTATCAAAGGATGATGATTATATCTGAAAATTGAGAAAAGAATTGTATGGTTTAAAGCAAGCACCAAGGGCTTGGTATTCAAGACTAGATCAATATCTACAAAAACAAGGATTCAAGAAAGGTTTTGCCGATATAAATTTGTATCTTAAATATAAAGGTAAGAAAATGATCATTGTTGTAGTATATGTAGATGATATTATATTTGGTGGTAGCAGTGATGTAATGTGCAAAATATTTTCTACAAACATGCAAGATGAGTTTTAAATGTCCATGCTAGGAGAACTCAATTTTTTTCTTGGTTTGCAAATTAAACAAACTTATAAAGTTATATTTATATCACAAACCAAGTATGCAAAATAAATTCTTAAAATGTTTGGCATGGAAGATTGTAGGCTAGTCACTACTCATTACAAATTGAGAAAATCAGATGAGTCACCTGATGCAAATCAGACTCAATATAGATCAATGATTGGAATTTTTCTATATTTAACTACATCCAGGCCTGATATAATGCAAGCGATTTGTATGGTAGCTAGGTTTCAAGATAAACCAAAATAATCACATTTCAATGCAGTAAAGAGAATTTTTAGATACATCAAAAGTACTGTTGACTATAATTTATGGTATACAAAAAGAAAACATTTCACTTTAAGAACATACATAGATACAGATTGGACAAGAAGTGTGGATGATAGAAAGAGTACTAGTGGAGGATCCTTCTTCTTGGGAAAGAGACTAGTTTCTTGGATGAATAAAAAGAAAGATTTTGTCACCCTCTATACTGCAAAAGAAAAATATGTTGTAGAAATCGCGTGTTGCACTCAATTCATATGGATGAAGAAGAAATTAAAGGAAATGAAGGTAGAGTACAACGAGACTATCTTGATTCTGTGTGACAATTCAAGTTCCATTAATATCTCAAATAATCTAGTGATGGACTCCAATACCAAGCATATATCAATCAAGTATCACTTCATTAGAGAAAAGGTTGTAGATAAGGAAGTCAAAATGGAGTATGTTCCTACCAAGGAACAAATGGATGGTATATTTATAGAGCCTCTTCCTATAGAATAGTTTGAATACTTGAGGCAAAAGTTGGGAGTAGTTTCCTCCAACACATATCACTAAATATTAGTGATAGGGAATATATCCAAGGGGAGATTCATTGATCATTTATTTAAACTTGGTTAATAATAGTGTGATCAAGTCATGTAAAATATTGTTTCACAATTTTAAACAATTTCATGGTTGTAAAATTTATCAAACTGGAGCATTTTTTCAGGGGGAGTGTACCCTTTTCTATTGATGTTAAAAGGGGAGAAATTTGATGCAAAATAGAATCTTTTTGAGAAGAGAATAGATGTATTTCATAGGGGGAGTTACTATGTTATAGTGTGAATAATCAAATTGGTGCAAAGCTTCGGTAGTACTTGGATGATCAGTTAAAGTTTTTCCATAAATGCCAAAGGGGGAGATTGTTGGCATATAGTTGTCATTGATGTCAAAATGGAAAATAAGGAAAAGGATATTGTTGGCATAATGATAGAGGATGAGTGTGAGTATAGTAGATCTGATGGACAATTAGATGGCATATTCAAATTGGGTTTCTTGAGAGCTTTCTAGAAATGTATTGTACAGGTCATGATGTCAATGGAGATGTCAACATTCATAGTTTCATGCTCCCGGTCTCGGGTTTATTATTTGAAACCTACTTGTGTAGGAGTTTCCATTCAAAATGTTCAAATAAGTTCTATTTCATTGGTGACTTGGTGTTACAAGTTGCAAGTCACATAAGTAACAACATAATTCTATCTTCCTCTGTTGGTGACTAGCTCCCTTGCCTAAGTTGGTGGTGGCTACATTTCTCATCAAAAATAAATTCCATTAAGAACCCGAAGAAAAGAAATAATTGGCTAAGTCATATCCTAGGCAACATTTTCCTAAGTTTCTCTAACTTACCACTTCAATTTTTTTGACTAAGTATAGCTCAGACAGTGTTTTTGGCACATGGTCTAACTCGGGTAGTGTTTTGCTATGTTTTGCTAACTCCCTACCCTGTAGTGCTAGCAGTGTTTTGTAAAGTTTGATGAAATTATGAATATCACACTTTAAGGCTAGTGATGTTTTTAGGAACATGTCTAACTTACCACTCAAAAAATAAAAGTGAAGTGTGGACCTCAACAGGTGTGACTGAGGTTGCAAGATCTCATGGTGCCCACACACCCCACTGAGATTTTAGCAAGGCTCGCGGGGTTAGTGGGGAATAGCCATGATCAAATATTGAATATCAATGATGCTCGAAGTATGCATGGTGGGACTAGATAGTGCAAGGTGACATATACCATGAAATGTTGGTAGTAGTGAATGGTAGAGATTGAATGAAGAAGATCTGACGGTGCCTATATTATATCTAGTGGGACCCAATAGGATGATGGCAATGGCAGACTATGACAAAGGATGATCTAGGTGGTGAAGAGAAATTTATCGATATAATAATTTACATTAGTGTTGTTAATTAGGTGGTGATGATGTGGACGATAAATGGTAGTAGCTTGTAGACCCTACAAGGTTTTTTTCTAGCTCATGGGATGAGCAGATTTTGGATGCATGTCTTGGTGGACCCCACATATGGCAAGTAATGTATGAAGGAGACTAGAAATGTATATTGAATAAGGTTGATCTGATGGTCATGATTTAAGGTTATTACAATGTACTATTTGATCAAAATGGTTATGTGATCAACGATGTAGATTTAAACAACTATTTATCAGATGGTTGTGTTTCAAAATTGTGATAATGAACAAAGAACACATGATCATGGTGTGAAGGAAGTAGATCAATGGCCTATATTTGAATGAAGAGATCTCAAATGACTAATTCTATGTAAACATGGTTTAATCTAGTAATTGACATAGAGGAATGAATTAGTTGGTGGAAATGATGGTGATACAAATTGTAGAGGTGATCATAGAGACAAGAATAAAGATTTGATTGAATAATCAAAAGGATGTATTGAATGAATAATCATATTTTAGGGTTTGACAAAGAGAATGAGGAAAATTATCTGTAACCAAATTAAATGTTGGGTGGCTCGATGCAAGATATGGATATATTTGGAAAACTCTATTAAATATCTTAATTATGAGTTGAAGAGGTGTGTGTGTGGTTTGAAGAAAAGGAAGCTTGTTGGTGAAGTTTTCAAGTGAAGGAAACCCTAGCAGAAGATTTGAGAAGATCTAGATGATGGTGTGAATCTCGAGGTAGAGATTGCAAATTAGTTAAGAAAAGAAAAAGAAGAAAATCATATAGTTGTCTTCAATGTGGTAATATGAAAGAAGTGAAAGAGAGAGAAATAGAGTTACAAGTGTAGATAGTGAATGAACATATGTGTGTAACCTAGAATTGACACAAACAATCATCTAGGTTTTGTATTTAGGGGAGTGTTGCTGAGAGTACAACTTCAACAATACTAGTGTAAGTTGCAGGGTGTGCAGCAATTCATTGAATGTAATGGTGCATTTTTAGGTTGAGTAGAACTTAATTGTATGCACATATGAACTTGTAATTTTGTTGAGGTTGTAGCTTAGACTAGGTGATTGTATTTTCCTTTGAGTTGTGGCTCCTAAAATAGGGTGTAGTAGCTTCCTTGAAGTTGTAGCTTTTAAATTAGGGAGTTGAAGCTTCCTTGGGTTATAGTCCTAAAAATTTTAATAGAGATTTAATTTGTGATGCTAGATTTGAGTAGTAGACTCTAGCAACTTTTGTCACCATGGTTTTTCCCATCTTGGGTTTTCCACATATATCTGGTATTATGAGTTGTTTTTTCATGTGCATGAGATTTTTATATTGGTTTATGTTTTAATTTGCACATCTGGGTTGTAAGGTTGAGTATGCAAATAGGTTTTTCAATTCTAATTATATATATATATATATTGATTCACCCTACTCTTAGTAGATCATTGTGTTTTAACAAGACAAACTCAAACCAACAAAGTATTTTCCAGAGAGATAATATTGATTGATTAGGTTGATTAGGTTGACCAAGATTATGAAGATGACCAATTGATTGATTGCTTGACTAAAGTTGATTAACTGATTTGATTGATTATGCCTAGTTTTAGGAAAGACACATCCTGAATAAGGCAAGGTTAATTTGACTAAGATGACAAGCTCGATTGAACAAGTGAATAACATGAATTTATTTGATAAAGTGTGATTGATATGATTGATCGATGTGATGCTGCCTACTTTTAGGAAAGATATATCCTTCTTAGGGCAAGGAACACATCTGATAAAGCTGCCCAATTGACCATTTTGATAAACACCTAGCTACAAGAGAGACATATCTTACTTAAGGTGAATGACAAGATTGATGAAAGATAATTTCTAGTCTAGGGAAGGATGCATCTTGATAGAAGACAAGTGACAAGACCGAATGATAAAAATGGCATCATGCCCCATTTTGATATAAGACCAATGATCTAATTGATTAATTGACGATTAAGGATTTATTGGATATGTTTGTCTATTAACTCATGATTTGGTTTTAATAATGATTTCTTGAGGACAAAGAACATAACCAAACTTGAAAAACCCTAAAGGACTAATTTGGGGCCTCAAGAGCTCATCAATTGATGTCCTTGCCTATGTTATACATGCAGAGACCGCATAGTTTGACATGACACAAACCAAAAGTGATATGACTCAAAAAATCCCAAGAACAGACCTAATGTCTTAGGGTTCTATTGATTGAGGGTATTTCCTACATAGAAAATGAAAAGAGACAACACAGTTCAACCACTATAACACATACCAACTCTGACTTTGTTTTTGGAGTTTTTGATTTTTTTCTGATGTTTTTGGATTTCAAAGGTTTTCTTATTTTTTTGGATTTTATGATTTTTTTGGATTTTGATGTTTTATGATTTTTTTGGATTTTGATGTTTTATATTTTTTTGGATTTTTGATGTTGTATTATTTTTTGGATTTTGATGTTTTATTATTTTTTTGGATTTTGATGTTTTATGAGTTTTTGGATTTTTGATGTTTTATAATTGTTTGGATTTTGATGTTTAATGATTTTTTTGGATTTTGATGTTTTAATATTTTTTTTGGATTTTGATGTTTTAAGAAATTTGATACAATGTGTATGATCCCATGAAGACATAAGTCAAGGAATTTCCCCCAGTCAGATGTAGGACCAATTTGTTATGTGCAAGGGGAATCAATGAATGAATGCAAAGGATGATCATGAAGGTGAAGGATACTAAATGTCAGTAGTTCTTGGGCCATGGAAAGGATGAAGAATATTAATTATGGATGATATGGTTGAATGGATGAGTGAGGGATGGAGGACCAGGTAGAGTGATAGGAGATGAAGGGGCATAGACTAACTATGCATGGATCTTGTTTGCTAGGTTTTAACCATAGTACTTATCCAAAGTGCCACTGAAGTGGTTTTCACTTTTGGAATAATTATTTCTCTTTACTATTTTTTTTTATTTTTTCCATTTTTCTGATTTTTGTGTTGTCACCAAGATGCTCGTTTGCTAGGTTTCCATCAGGGTGACTATTTTTTTGATTTTTTCATATTTTTGATGGGATACTCTAGGAATTAGGTGTAGTATTGGTGAAGGTGAATGGTATTGATAGGTTCAAGAAATGGTTCACCTTTAGGAGTAGAGAGTTGACAAGAAATAGATCCATATATTTTTGTGGTGATATAAGGGCCCAACCAATTAGGTTCAAAAATTTTAAGCTTTTCTCAATCTATCTTATTCTTTTGATTTTATTTTAGGACTAAGTCACCAATGTCAATGTTTCTAGGTGAGACCTTCTTATTGTAGTTGCATCGAAGGTGGTTCTAATGTGCTTTCAAATATGTCAAGGAATTTTGTCTCTTTTCATTTAGTAACTCTAGCTAATGTAGATGGGATACATGGTATTCTTCTTGATCAATTAATCCTTGTATAGATAAAATTAGGGATGGTAACTCGACCTCAATAGGAAGTATGGCCTTGGATCCAAAGATAAGGGAATATGGAGTGGCTCTTGTAGGGGTGTGAACACTGGTACAATAGGCCCATAAAGAAAGATTTATTAAGAGATTCTACTCATGGACAGTGTCTTCGTCAGTCTTCTTTAAGATTTTAAGGATAGTACTATTAGATGCCTCAACTTGACCATTAGCCTAAGGGTAATACGATGTAGTGAAATGGTGTTGGATATGAATTTTTTCACATAGTTCATGGAAATATTGATTCTTAAAAGGGTGACCATTGTCTATAATGATGGACTATAGGATACCATAGCAACATATAATGTAATTCAAGATAAATTGGATATCTGCTTTCTAGTAATGTAGGTCAGTAGGTCATTGGAATGGCCTCAATCCACTTGGTAAAGTATTATGTAGAAACAAGGATAAACTTATGCTTGTTTGCGGAAGTGGGATGGATGTTTCCTATGAGGTCAAGTCCCCATTGAGAGAATGACCATGGTTATGTGATCAATTGCAATTATTGAGCTAGTGCATGTATTAGATCTCCATGAATTTGACATTGCTAACATCTCTTCTTAAAGTGATAGGCATCATGGTCCATTGTATTCCAATAATATCCCATCGTCATAATATTTTTAGCTAAGGTAGGACAAACAGAGTGAGCTCTGCATATACCATGGTGAACCTCTTGTAAGTTTATTTGTGCTGCATTTGAGTTGAGACATCGAAGGAGGGTTCTATTGTGCTATTTTTGCACACATGCCCCACTAAAAGTGGGGACCCTCATTTTTCTCTTTTTTGGTGTCTTGGCCTTTCTTTTTTTGGGTTTTTCTTGCTTGGGAAGATGCTTTGATGTTCATTCTGCTAGTTGGAGTGGCCCATTTTGAATTTTACTAAAAACCTTAAGTTCTGGGTGCATTTTGAGCTTTTCACTATTTTTGGGAAAATCCGCCTTGACCGGATAATCTCGGTTTCCCTTTGGAGTCCGGAAGTGGTTTCCTTTCTGCTCAAATCTAGGTAAATCCGTCGTGTTGATATTTTTCTGAATTCCATTGCTCTATTGAATGTCTAGATTTTGGTCTTGGTTGTCTTGTCGATCGCATTAATGGAGATTGCACGGCTTTTAGGGCAGTGATATATTGGATTTTGGGAAAGTAATTTTCCATTTGATTTTGATTATTTACTCTCTATTTGAGTTTGGAGTGTTGGAGCTTGAGGTGTGTTGCTATATCATGCATTTTAGAGTGATTTCGAGTGTTGCATTTGAATTTCATGAGCATTGTTCGTATTCTACTCATGTTTGAAGGTTATTTGTTTGCATCACCGACTTTAGTTCTTTTTATTCTCATGGTATGTGGATATTCTCTCTTCCTCTGTTGGTTTTGAATTTCCTTCCTTCATATGCTTTCATGTCATTCATTGCTTCATTCTTGCTTGCATATGCGCACCATGTCTAGGTGTTTTGGGTTTCCGTGTCTTGCTAGTCCGTTCGAGTGAATTTTGAATATTTATTGGGCTAGTCTTTCATTGCTGTTTTATGGGCTTTCTTCCATTTGTCAAAAAATTCCTATCCTTGTTTAAAAGCAATTTTTTCTTGATCTTTTTCGTGCTTCCATGGCGGAGGTTTTAGGGTTCTTGACCTAGGGCATAGCCAATCCCTCTCAAATTATTGAGAGGTGAGTTTTAAATGCATAATTGATCCATTGGAGATGTAGGTTAAATCATTGTCAAGATGTTGGCTCATGGTCTATGTCCATTTCATTCTATTTGGGTGAGGATGAGGAAAACATAGGCATTCGGGTTTTCGTTGCCTTTGCGGAATTCTGCCCTTGCTAGATTTTCTTGAGTTATCCTATCATTCGATTATTCTTCATTTTTTGTACTAAAATCGTAATTTTATTTTCCTCGTGGAATTTTGCTTCCTCTGGACTTTCCTGGTGTCCATTGTTGGGTCGTTCTAGCAGATTCATGCTTTCATGGTAAATTTTTCTTACTCCCGCTGAAATTCATGCTGATGGGATTTCCCTGGATGTTTTGTGCCTTCTTCATTTTCCTGGATTGATTAAAGCTGTTGTTGTTTTCAGGGATTTCCATCTCTGGCGGATTCTTTCAAAATTTTGTGGGAATGAAGAATCTAATTATTACATGAGGAATTTTCTTAGTGATAATACATTGAGATGATTGAATGAACTTATGCTAAGTAGTTTTAAGTTATTACTTTATTACATTGATTGATTAGAAATATATTTTTGGGTTTATGCTTGTTTCACTGGATTCTGTCAAGTCCAGATTTCCCTAGAATTCTTCTCCAGTCTAGATTCTGTGGAGGGGGCTAAATCTCAGACTTTGAGATATGGATCTCTAACACTTGTTGTTTCTTTTGAATCTCATTTTGGTTGTCTTTACTTGTTTGTAGGCAAGATCAGGATAGGATGTTGTTGGGCGTGGCAAGGGAAAGGCAATGGATCCAAGTACAAAAGCTTCTGCTATCTCTGAGGCAAAAAAGGTAAAAATGTATATAAGGAGTAAGATTCCTGAGAGTAAGCTGAATTTTGTTTGGTCAGGGATCACCGATACCAATGTGGGTATGTCGGACCATGAGGAATTCAAAGTTGAAATGGTAGCACAAAGCCTCCCTTTGTTGGCTAAAAGAACGGTGGAATCCGGATTAGCACATGTAGTAGGTTTCCTATCTAGAGTGTAGTGCTATGAGTTGGTGCTTGAGTGTGCCAGGAACTATGATAGAGGAACACAAAGAATTATTTGTCCCCAATGCAGGGTTGTGGCAAACTTTGACCCTGTGTCCATTGCTCAAACTTTTGATATGTCTGATAGGTCATATGTGGTGGATTTTGATATAGATGGTGCCAAGAAGTATTATGAAAAAAATTGGTTTAATTCCTAGTAGGTGATGAACTCTTGGTTGGAGAAGCCCAAGTCTCATTTCTCTAAATTGCCAAAGAAACTATTTAGGCTCAAGTTCAAAAGGGAGTACTATAATGTTATCACTCTTCTCAGCAGATTGGTAGGGTTGAAGAGTGCAGGGGTGTTTGAGAGATGGATGTTCAATGTCATTTCTCAGATGGAGCAAGGTATAGATTACCACTGGGCACGTTCCATAAGTGAAGTAATCCATGAGAAGATGTGTAATGTCTTGCAAACCAAGACCTTCACCATGACTTCTTGCTTGGTGTATGCATTGGGAAAATTTCACCCATACAAGGGGTTGAGCACCAAAGGTACATTTGTACAGTATGCAATAAATGAGGTGTATCCATGGTTGCACTTGGCATGAGGAAGCTATAGAAGAGAAAGTGATGCTTTTACAATGTATATTACCAGGTTGTTGTAGGGTGCAGAGCATGTGAGAATTTCTGACAAGGCCAAGGATTTGATAAGGAGGTATGGGGAATGGTTCATCCAGTTCCCTAGTTTCTCCTATAGTAGGATTGTTGGTTGTCAAAGGGCTCCCTACAAACTCCCAAGATACCCAACTGATCATATTATACTGCTTGAGGTCACTAGGCAGATTTGTGACTTTGACATAATTGTGAAAGGAGAGAAGCATAAAACAGGGTTTGGGAATGATTTCCCCTTGAAGATTTTGTCCTTCAATCCAGTCAGCTCATGATTCTAAAGAGGAGATGGGTACTTTTGGTCTCTCTTTCCATTCCAAGAGAGCAAGGTTTGATATTACTGGCGAGGCAAAAAAGAGGGCTAGTAGGGAGTACAACCACAAGGACAACATACAAGATTACTGGGCTAACCTTGGTGATGAATTTGATGCGAGGAAGAAGAAATTATCCAAGCTACCAGTGGAATTGGTAAGGTTATACAACATAAAGGCCATCCCTAACCAAGTGGAAGCGGATGGAAATTTGATTCAGGGTCATATCTTTGAGGTTGTGAAAGACAAACCAGTTGGAGAAATTGATTGGTTGGAAGAAGAGAAAACAGAGTTGGAGAAAATCATGACTCCTATGATCAAGTATACCAAAAAGTGGTTGAATCAAAAAATGCTGGAATTAGAGAGTGACGGTGTCTAGTGCGCCTATGATTTGATGGGAGACTTGGAGTCTCATTCTGCTTTCAAGGAATCACATGAATAGGATCCTAAGGGTAAGGAAAAATTAGATTCTCCCTTCAAGATTAAGGTTAGGGATGTCCAAACTGAGAAGGTAGCAAATGTGGGTAAGTAAAGAAAGCCTATTGCCAAAAAGAGGAGGCATGTTTCGAGGAGAGAAGCTGAAAAAGATAAAGAAGAAAAGGAAGAGGTGGATATTACTCCTCCCTTGACAAAGAGAAGAAAACTTGTGAGGATGTCACAAAAATAGGAGGAGGCTCTTAAGATTGATAAGGAAGTTGAGCCACCTGTGGTAGATGTAGAAAGTTCAGGGGAAAGAACACAAGTATATATGAGGATGTCAAGGAATCCTTCCCTAAAGGATGCTGCAAGAAAGGGGGATGTTCCTGTGACTGCTCCTATTATTGAGTAGGAGAGTGTTCCCCTTACTCAAGATACTGGTAGTATGTAGGAAGAACCAAGGAAGGATGAAGATCCTAAAGACTTGGGTGAAGAATAATTCTAGGAAGGAGACCTCTACAATGCAGATGCAGAGGTTGACAAGGTGATCCAATCTCCCTTGGTAGCCTATGTAGATTCACCTGCGGAAGAGCAATTGAAAAAATCCCCTCAATAGGAGGAGATATCAGCTAGGATCTCTTCACCGACACAAGTTATTGTAGAGGATCAGTCATTAAAAAAGGAGGACCCAATTAGGGAGATCCCTAGTATGCCAAGTGTTGAGAAAGATGTACCTAATGACCAGCAGGAGTAGGATAAATGGGATACAATGAAAACCAAGTCTACTATTCCAAGTTGGCTGAATAAAGAATTAAAAATTAAATTGGTAATAGTGGAGGACACTCCTCCCAATTGGGATGACCTAATGTCCAACATTGGCAAAGGAAAAACTAAGAAGAAAGCTAGGGTTGTGTCTCGGATTGAGAGAGATTGGTGAGGAAATAGAGTGGCTCACATTTCTACCCCTACTCTAGACAAAGATAGAGATAATGTGGCTGTAAAAGATTATCATGTGAAGAATATTGATTTAGGGCATGCTTCTATGGAGCAGGACATTGAGGATTATGAAGGATCCAGTGCTGTAATTCTAGGAAGGTTGAAAAAGGAGGTACAAACTAGGCATGAGCTAGAGAAGGAGAATGAGAAATTAAAGAGGTACTTGCAAGAATTGATGAAACCCTTGCAATCTATTGGCTCTTCCTCCTCTGCTATGGGTTTCTTGCCTCAGGAAACAATCTCCAAGCTTGATAAAATGAAAGGCACTACGCATGCCACAGTTGGTTGGTTTCAGGGAGTTCAAACCAAAGGGGACAGTTCCATCAAGGATATATTATCGACTGTAGGAGATGCCATGAGGTCAGTGGATTGGTTGAAGACTGTGCTAACCCAAGACAAAGAGGAAACTGATCTCCTATTGTAGAAAACAAGTAAAATCATGGGTTTTACTAAGGATAAGTTGGTAAAGAGTAGGATCCTTCCTTTCCCAAGGGTTTGTGAGCCTTGGGAATGGTTTGAGATCTGGCAGATGAGGCAAAGGGCCTTGAAGAAGATTCACAAACAAAGGAGGAAGATTGAGGACACTTTGACTGGAATTCATGATAAGTGTATCTCCTTGTTTGAAATTATGACAGGGAGGAAGAGGTTCGATCCAAAGCAGCTTAATTTGGAGTAACCTATGAAGTGATGGAGAGATGTCTATTCTCTAGTCAGTGAAGGTCTAGCCACTGAACATTAGCTAGATGATGTTGCAACCTACATTATAGTTATTGACATGTATTTAACTAATAGGGCTGATTGGGATGGTACAGTAAGGTAGGCAAGAGATGACATTAAGTCTCTTGAAAGAAGAGTTAGGGTTTTTCCTGTACCACCTATTGCTGAATTGGACAGAGTGCTGCTAGTCATGCATGGTGAAGAGGATCAAGCTAAAGAAAAGGATGGGAAGTAGTTATATACAGCTACATTAAATTTTGTGCTTCCCATTACCCACATGCATTGGGCCAACCTTTCAAGACCCCAGGCCAACTTCGATGAAATTGGTGCAAATTGCACATTTCATGTTGTATTCGAATATCTTTTGAGGCCAACCTCTTGTGTGGCACTTTTATTGTAAAACTCTTATTTTGATCCAACCTATCTTAGGGATTTTCTATAAATTGGGCATGTCGCCTCATTTGTAAGATATAGATAGATAAGTGATACATGATAGGCATATAGGCATATAATATAGAGATTTCATATTTGAGCGAGCCAGGGTTTATCTTCAAGCAAGTATGTAATAGAAGGCTAGAATTGTTGCCATTTTTGGATGACCTAATATAAGAAAGGATATTGTTATTTGGTATCTCTCTTGTTTTGATTTTCATCTAGCATGGTTCTTGTTGTTCTATCTTTCAAATTTATTAATTTCATGGTTCGATAGTTTGATGATGCTTAGGGTTTCATGTTTGGAGTGTTTGCAGCGATCTCTAGTCTATAATTTTTGTAGTTAGCAGATTGTTAGATGCTTTGCAAAGTTAGCCTGGACTTAAAATTGTGCTTAGTTCAGTTATGAATGTTTGTTCATTCTAATTGCAATAGGATTGTTTTGAATGAATGTTTGTGATTTGAAAATCTTTAAATACCTTTGAAGATTGAACTATTTCTATGAAATTTCAGATCTATCTAGATCAAATAGAAAGTAGTTTATGAGAGATCAGTCCATTTTGAGAATATTATCTTTTGGCACTGTCAATCTTAGGGTTAGAATTAGTCTTATAATTATCTCTGAAATCTTTCATCTTTTGTTATTTTCTTTATTATCTGGGTACAATTGAGGATTCCAAGTATCAATTCATTGTTTAGATTTGATAAATTTGAAGTCCAGTATTTTCTTGTAGTAAGGTCCCTTTGTGATTACTATCATTTTCACATTTATCATTGTGTTGTTTTGTTGCATTGTCAAGACCTCACATTAGAGACCTTGGGGTTATCTCTTTTCCCATAGAGATTTACCTTTCAAGAGAAATAGGATATAATATTCTGTCTGAGTTGTTGCTATGCAGAAAACACCATCAACAAGTTATATCTAAGCTATGGAGATAAAGGGTATCACTGATGATGACATACTTGGAGGCTTGTCAGATAAAGGTTTTTCATTGGCTGGAGGACAAGTTACGAGGATAGTTTGGTCATGCAAATAATTGTAAATGTCTTTATACAAGGGAGACTTCAGACCAAGTTCACACATAAATTTAGTTTTGGGGAAATTGAATGCAGGGACCAACAATTGTTCTACAAATAACTCATATTGTTATCCATTGTTAGGAATGTCCAAGAGAAGTCCAATTTTTTTCCATTTTGTCAACTACTTTGTTCTAGATTCTTGATATCTTCTCAAAGGAAATAGCTTCAGAGTACAACCTAAAAATATCAACCATGCACTTGTAGGGTGTCATTTTCTCATCCTTGGTATCATAATAATCATTGGCTTTCTTGATCAGCTACTAGATATTACCATAAATGTGAAGATCCTTGATTTTCCATTTTATTTCCATTCAAAGTCTTGTCAATAGCACCTCATACTCAGCTATGTTATTAGTACATTTAAATTCTATTTGAAATAATTTAGGAATGGAATCCCCATGTTGTGTGATGAATAAAATGCTAGCTCCTGAACCATGACTTGTGTAGGACCCATCAAAGTACAATTTCCATGTTGTTCCTGTTCCTATGACAAAGATTTATTCATCTAGGAAGTCAAATATTAAAGGATGGTCTACCTTTATTGGTGCATCTGCAAGTTGATTAGCTATCACTTGTCCTTTTATTTATTTTTGATCAACATATTCAATGTCACACTCACTTAAGATCATAACCCACTTAGCTAATCTTCCTATTAGGGCTGCTTTACTAAGAAGATACTTTAGAGGATCAATTTTGGCTATCAAGTTTCTCTTGTGGTTTAGCATGTAATGGCTCAATTTATGGGCTATAAATACAACTACTAGGAATTCTTGTGTAATAGGGCTGTATTTTAACTCATATCCAACCAAAGTGTGATTGATGTAATAGATTGCTTGTTTGTTACCATAATTATCATTTTATGCCAAATATGCCCCTAGTGTTGATGTAGTTGTTGTCATGTACAATATCAAATGTTTCATCAATAGGAGCCATAAGAATTGATGGAGTTAATAGATAATGCTTTATTTGATCAAATTTTTCTTGACATTTCTCTATCCAAACAAAGGGAATTCCTTATCGTAACAAATGCTAAAACATATGGATCTTACCTACTAGCCGAGTAATGAACCTACAGACTAATTGCAGTCTTCCTTGAAAAGTCCTTAACTGACTGATGTTGGTGGGTAGTGGCATGTCTAAGATAGATTTTACTTTTGTGGGATCAAGTTCTATTCCTCTAGGGGAGATAATATATCCTAGAATTTTTCCTGATTGAACCTCAAAAACATATTTCTTTGGATTTAACCAAAGTTTGTACTTTTCAAGTAGTGTGAAAATATTATCTAGAACTACTATGTGGTCACCTCTTTCTAGATAATTTGAGAGAATATAATCAACATAATCCTCCCTAAGTACATGCATATAATCATGAAAAACTGTATCCGTGGCTCTTTGATATGTATCTCTAGCATTCTTAAGTTGAAATAGCATAATGTTCCAATAAAACGTTCCCCAAGAACATGTGAAGGATAACTTTGGTTGATCTTTGAGAGAAATTCTTATCTAGTGATAGCCTGATAATTTATCCATAAGTGATATCATTTTGTATCCAACGGTGAAATCCACTATGATGTCAATATATGGTAGGGAGAAGTTGTCTTTAGGACAAGCCTTGCTAAGATCCCTGAAGTCTATATATACTCTAATTTGACCATTCATTTCATGATAGGAACAAGATTTGATATCTAAGATACATAATCAATAGAGAATATGAATCTAATATCCAGGAGTTTCTTTAGTTCAACCTTGACCAAAAGTGTTATCCGTAGGTACATTTTTCTTAGCTTCTATTTATATGGTTTTGCATTTGGTAGCAACGGCAGGTGATGTAAAACAAACTTGAGGTCCAATATAGGAATATCAACATATGACCTTGTGAAATTAACTTCTCTCTAAAAATAATGTTGTAAACTCATGCTTTTCCTTGGTGGTGAAAATTTTGCTAGTTGTATGATTCTAGAGTTGTCTTGTGTCCCAATTTTCACTTCCTATGTGTCTTCTATAAGCAATGGTGATCTCTCTCAATCTATAGGGAGATTTTCTAGTCCTCCATCCTCTGGCACCTCAAAGAGGTTTTCACCTTTGGATATGTCTTTTATTTTTACCTTTTCATAGTCAGTAGGAACCTTTCGGTTTTCACGTGAAGACCTATTATTTTTATTTTAAACTTTTTAATTTTTAATTTTGTGACTAGAGGAAAGGAAAACCTCACCAAAGTATGAGGGACTATTGAGTTCTATGAAAAATCCAACCTTATGATCCCAAGTCAGTATTCCTTCACAAAGTCCCATGAACTCAACAATTGCTCCATTGTTCTCAAATGTGTCTAAAATCAGTGGTTCTTGTTGATCCCAATCTACTATTTATGGGTAAATAAGGAGCAAGACATCATTGGTATTATCAAGGGTCATGGTGTAGGTAGATAGGGTAAATATAGAGCTAGAGTCATCAGGTTCCTAGAAGGTAGAATCATCAGTTTCCCAAAAGTGTTTGATCCAAGCTTCCCTTTTCAAGGGGACATTCTGGTGGGGACTTGATAGGGGACCAATTTTAAACATGTCATTGAATCTTTCCTCAAAGGTAGGCTCACCAAGCTCTCTAAATGTTTCCTCAAGGTTATAATTATTAATGGATCTATTGGATTCCAAATCCCATTCCCACTCATTGGAATTAGAGTCGGTATAATAGTTGTTAGATGTCTCAACTTCAATTGAAGCATTAACAGTCTCACTCGAGGGTAACCTAGTACCCGAACAGTCACTTTTACTAGTACAAACCCTAACCCTTGATACTTTAGTATTTTATGATGTTGTAAGGGATCCAACATTCCCTGTTTTTTCAGACCAAGGCTATTGTGTTCATCATATCATTGTTGCTTCATTAAGAGGAACCCTTTTGGATATTGTTCAACTAGTAGCTACTTAGGTTCTATGTCTTCTTTATACAACCATGTGTAAATGTGGTCATACAAAGATTCTTTAGCTAGCTCCCACCATTTAGTTAAGGTAGTAGGGGGATTTTGATGATAAATTTAGTCTACACGAGATGCATCTTTCTATAAGACTTTGGTGATTTAAGTAGCTTTCTAATGCAAAAGAGACTTTTGATGTTGTATTCTTTGTATCCCTTGTCTTGAATCTAGAATTTGGGTTTGGATGGTGGGGTGAATCTACAATGTATTTTTTTATGAGGTCAGATGGATCAGTGTAGTGGGATGAGGTGGAAGGGGAGGCCTCTCAATTTATGGGCACTTGGTGCTCAATGGTTCCTTTTAGGTTAGTGCAATATTGAAAGGGGTTACGATCACTAGGAATATTAACTTAAGTGCCACTATGTGGAAACTTGAGGCATTGATGATATGTGGATGGTATGGCCCTCATGGCATGTATCCATGGATGACTAAGGATAAGGTTGTAGTGTAAATCTAGATCCAATACATGAAACATTGTGTTCTGCACGGCTAGACAAACTTTTATGGGAAGTGAAATCACTCCTTCAAACAAGCATTTTGCATCATCATAAGCTTTGATAACAATTTTTTTAGTTTGATCTATGCAATTCTTAGAGTATCCCAATGCTTTTACTAATTTTAGGGATAAAATATATAGACCTAATCCACCATCTACCAAGACTCATCTGATCTTATGTTTATTAACATAGACTTCCGGTTGTAGGGCATCATTGTGATCTAAATTTTGAGTGTTAAAGTCTTGTTTGGTGAAGGTGACATGATGTGGCATAGCTAGGTATCCAACCATGGCATTAAATTCATTGATATCTAGATTGGTGGGTATGGATACTTCCTGCAAGGATTTTTCAAGGATAGCCTTGTGTTGAGGGGATGTCTGAAGGAGTTCCAGGATAGAAACCTATGTGGGAGTCTTCCCTAACTTCTCTAGGAGATTGTACTGGATTTTTGATTATGGATTAGAAGGAATCCTTGGTAGAGTCACCTTGGCTTGGTGAGTGGTGAAAACACATTTTAAGCTTTAGCTTTTCTTATTTATGGTAATAGTAGTGACATGATCATAAAAGGGTCTTATGTTACGGATAATAGTGTTATAATCATGTTTTACGTTGGTATAATTTGCACTATTGTTATTCCTTGAACTGGAGGATTTTCCTTTGTCATGATCTTGCAAGGGAGTTTTAAATATGGTATGATCAACACTTGTCTTTCCTTGTGAATTTTTGACATAGATGATTCCTTGTTCAATGAGATCTTGAGTGAAGTTTTTGAGTGTCCATTATCTAGATGTCTTATGTCCTTTTCCACAGTGGTATTCATAATATTCAACTTATTTCCACTAGTTGGGTTTGATCAATGAGGGTTCATAGTTTTTGATGTCTTGTAGCTGGATGACATTGGACTATAAGATTCTCTTTAGGACTAATTCAATGGCTTCACCCAATTGGGTGTATGTTCTCTTGGAATATGGAGGACCCCTGTGTTGTTGATTATTTTGGATTGCATTCAATGTTTGACCTTGACCTTGTGTTTGGGTATTTTGATGTGTTTGAAATTTTTTAAGTGGAAGGACCTTTGAGGTGAATGGTAGGACCTTTTTTTATCACTTTAGAATAGAAAAATCCATCATTAGTGGCATTCTTGTTTTGGGACCAATATTTACCTTTGTCATTATTTGGATTTGGAATCTCTTTGTGACAAGACCTTTTTCAATAAAGACACCTTTTTCAACGATTTTGTCAAGAGTTGTGCAATATTGGATTTGAAGACCACTCATCATTTCCCCATTAAGATTTTTCACAAACATGGTGACTAGTTGTTTCTCCTAAATGTGACAAGGCAACTTGCTAGCTAGAATTCACCATCTTTGGTAAAATGAGGTAAGTGAATCCCCTTATTCTTGTTTGGTTGTACATAATTTTGTGAGGGTCACACAACTTTCAATGTTAAAGGAAAAGTGATTAATGAATTTATTAGCTAGTTCCCCCATGTTTTGATCCCTGGAGGAATATGTGTGAACCAATCTAGGGCCGACCCCATGAGACTTTATGGAAAGAGTCTCATCAAGTAAGTAGGATCATATGCAATTTCAATTCATGTATTAAATTCTCATATGTGTTCCACTGGATCCCCTTTCCCTTTGTAATTGGATAAATTTGGTTTCGTGAAGTGAGGGGGAAAGGGTGGCATGTATAGATTTTTATCAAATTGATAGGGGAACAATTCCTCCATGGAATAAGTTTTCTTGCTAGTCCCCAATTGCATGTTTTCCATTTTTTGTTGGATGGCTTGAGTTTGTTGCATCAAACTTTTTGTAAGATATGGTGTTGTATTGGTTTGATTTGGAGGGAAATTGGCATTTAGATTGGTCCCAAAGATCATGTTTGTATCTGGTATGCAATTTTGAAATTGCAGTGTGGGCCTTTGATTTGTTCCTTGGATTTGAAATGTTGGTCCTTAATTTGTGTGTTTGGAAAGATGGTGTGGGTCCTTGATTTTTATTTTGGTAAGATGGAGTAGGTTCTTGAAATGATGGGGTATGTCCTTGGATAATGTTTTGGTCTGGCACCCTTCATGACACAATGTGAATTATCCTAGACTTGTTTGTTTGGTTTTGATTTGATGAGGGTGTGCTTTGAAATTGGAATGAAGACCTTGATTCATGTTTTAAAGTGTTGGTGTGGGACCTTGGTTTCTATTTTTAAGTAAAGATGTGGGACCTTGGTTCATGTTTTGAAGTTAAGGTGTGGGACCTTGGTTTGTATTTTGAAAAAGATGATTTGTGAAGGTCTTACCCATGGGATTTGATTAGCCACCAAATGTAAAAAAATTTCCCTCCATTTTTGCACATGGTTTATATTATTTCCAAGTGTGGAGATATTAGAGAAATGTGTGGTAGTGGTTACCATGTGTTTTGTTGTCCCAAGTGGTATAGTTAATTTTTTTTGTGAAATGGAATCCATAATGTGAATGGGTTTTGAGTGTCCCATTCCACAATTGTGGAGATATCAAAGCCTTGAGGGAGTTTAACACCCTATTTGGAAAGTGCATCAAAGTATCTATTAGGATCAGCACAAACAAGTTCATCAACAAGGCATAAAACCCTTCAATATTGGTAATCTCTTTTAATCTCTTCAATAGTCATTTTCTTGTTGAATTCATCTAACCCTAGATCAATTGTGTTAATTTTTTTTGTGAAATGGAATTCATAATGTGAATGGGTTTTCAATGTCCCCTTCCACAATTGTGGAGATATTAAAGCCTTGAGAGAGTTTAACACCCTTTTTGGCTAGTGCATAAAATTATCTATTAGGATCACCACCAATAGGGCATAAAACCCTTCAATTCTGGTAAGCTCTTTTAATCTCTTCAATAGTCATTTTCTTGTTGAATTCATCTAACCCTAGATCATCAAGTGTGTTGATTGGGTCTCTTTATGGTGTAGATTGATTTGAATTTGATCCGAAGTTGGTGTCATGAAGTGGACTATAAAAGGTGCCATTTAAGGAATCCATGTCCTTTTTTTTAGTTTGTGACCTTGTTTCAACCATGTAAGACTTGCAAGTTGGAAGGTAATGCAGGATGATATGAAGCTAAACTATGTTTATGGGATTTTTTGGATATAACGATGCAAGGTGATCATACAAGGATAAAGATGACCTTAAGAGTAAAGGATGGGATTAAATGAAGCTAAATGAAAATAGATGATGTCAAATGATACCAAAGGAATACTAATCTATGGTCAAAGATAATGATAATTGAAGCTAGGTGATACTAAATTAATGGTCAAAGGTTATGTTGCAACTAAGTCTAAGATGGGGATGAGACATATTTTTTTGTTTTTTGGATATATAAGGTGCAAGGTGAAAATTAAATCTAAATGTAAGATCAAGGAATGAAAGGATGATAATGATGTTATGGTTAAAGGGCATGATGTGAAGCTAAATAAAACTAGCGAGATGTTCTACTAAGGATATGTACCTTAAGATTTAAGACAAAGGATGATAGCCAAGATATTGTAGGTTCAAGATAGATAATCGAAATTTCATTGACCTTTGTGATGACCAAGGTAATGGTTTTGACAAGGTGAGTTTAAACTAGGACACAAGTTTGAGACTCAAGTGTTGACCAAGATGACAATCGAGAAGGTTTACAAAATAAAAGATGAAGGTCAATGACAATTTGGATAAGAAACCATGGACTATCCAAAGGCTTAGTAATCTTCCTATTTCTGAAATATGAAAGGTAAGTGCAACCTAAGGTCTAGGATTAATTTATGCAAGCTAAAAGGATGAGGAAAGCAACCTAGAATGCAATGTAATCCTAAATGGAATTGCACGAATGGAATGGGAAATATCTACAAGTCTTTGGTTTATAAGTCAAGATCACTATTATGATGAATTGATTTTTTTTTGGACAAGGATATTGTGAATTTTTGGTAATTAGGAGATTGCAGTATTATTTTTCTTAGATGAATCATTTCATTTGTGGGTTTCTGATGAGCAGTTGTGGTTCACTTTAACAATTGCAACACTATGTTAAGTAGTTGTGGTTTAGGATATCATTTGTGGTATTCTGGTAAACAAATATGTCACAAAATTGTAGTTGTGAGCCTATTCTCAGTTGCAGCTCACAAAATGTTGGTTTTGCAATTTTGATGTTTTAGACTAGCTCTCAAATTGATTTTTGACTAGTTTTGATGAGATTTTGCTAGATGAAGTTTGGAAAAAGAGAAAATAGTCAACAAACAATTTTTTTGGTCTGATTTGGAGTGTGAAAATGTTTTTTTTCAATGTGAATAAAGACACTCATAAATAATGCACACCCGAGGCTGGAAACAGATACCACTCATTGGATCCCCACTGGGATTGCTCCAAACACCTAAGTAGAGTAGAAAGCTAGAGATCTTGTTGATATTGGCTCCCCATTACATGACATGGGCTCACCAAAATATCTTACCCCTTAAGATCCAAAAAACATGAGGGATTCCTTGTCTCTACATTGAATGGTGGAACGTAGGGAAGCTTTAGAATGACCATTCCTACACTAGTAAGTGAAAGGGTTTTGGGATTCGAAAATAAGTGGTTCTTACTGAATACCCAATGATGTGGCACCTTGTGAGTGTCCAACAAGCCCTTTAAGACTTTAATCAATCCTACTAGTGGCTTTTATACATTTTATGGTAGTACCCCATTCTAAATGACACTATATGGCTAAGGCCTACATACCATGAGGACTTGATAGTTTAGCCTTATCCATTTATATACTAGCTTGAGTGAAAAATTGGTTGGAGTCACCTTCTAGTTCTCTATGTAGATGTGTGTCTTAGGCAGGCCCCTCCAAAAATTTAAAAAGAAGTGACACAAGTACATTGTTTTTTATCTCCTAGATCACATGAAGCACAAGGAGAGAGCATACACAACACCTTTTTCTTACAGTCACATGAGGTTCATTTTAATTCCAAATCGAAGTATGTGGGTGATTGTACAAAATACCAAAGGAATTATTTTGATTCTCAATATTTCCAAATGGCATGAGACAAGATCATACACATCCAATGGCACAATGCAAAACACAAGACACAACAAACAATTATTAATTTTAACCTTTCTTATGATTTCAAACAAACACTTGGATTCATTTTAGAAGAATGAAATGTAATGCAAGTTCATTTTAGATTCCATGAGTGAAATATGCATTTTTTTGTTCATTTTAAACCCTTATGAATGAAAAATGCACATGTTCATTCTAACATTATGAATTTGATACAAATTTGTAGTTGTTGTAAGAAAACAAAACAAAATTGATTGTCCTTAAAATAAATGATTAAAATCTTGGTTTTTGTTTCTAAAGAAATGGTTTTAAAAGCTCCTTAATTCCAATGCCAGAAACTAAAGAGAGATGGTTAGAAAACCAAAAACCCTATTCTAATGAAAACCCAAAATAAAAATTTGACAAAAAAATAAAACCAAAAACATTTATACCTAACCAAGAAGATGTGCCATTCGAGTTCACAAATGCATCATTGTAGTGTGTCATTTGGGACTATAGTTGTGTCATTTTAGTTGCATCTCAGGATCCTATAGTTGCATCACAATTTCAAATTTGAATATATTTCCTTTAGACGCATCATTGCACATATCAAATGTGGCATTATTTCAAACTAGAATTCCCATGTGATAGTTATGTTTTTATGCTTAGTAGTTGCATAATTTCTCCTTAGTTGCATCGTTGCATATCTTAGTTGTGGCTCACAAACTTGTTGTAGGGAAAAAACAAAAAGAAACAAAAATTTTCTTACAAAAAAATCATACATTCATTTTTGGTTCACCAATGTAAGATGGGAAGAATCCACTTAGCATGGGCTAAGTGACAACCACAACACTATCCAAGCTAAAATCCTAATCTAAAACAAGAGAAAACAATCAAATATGAAGAAAAAAAGTATTCAAATTGAAAAAACTCCCCATATTGAAGTTGAATCACTTCTCTTGTCTCTCCTCAAGCTACCTTTGCAAGTTTCCCTTAGATCATTATAGATGAGTGCAAATAACTACAAATGATAAGCATGAAAGTCAGAGATAAGTGGTTGTAAAATTCAAAATGGAGTATAAGATCTTCTTTTTCTTGGATATTTATGCCTCATCTTCCTAGCTTGGACTTCCATTTCTCCTTGGTGTCCTATTTTTTCCCTTTATCTCCATACTACTACAAGCTTTCCTTGGTGGTGTGGTTGTGTGGTTTACCATTGTACCACAGGCCACCTTGCTTGGTTTGGCAATTGGTCGGTGTTATCGCCTTACCGTGATAGTCTTCTTCTAGACTGGCGGTGGCGCGGTGAGCGACAATAGTTGGTGTGGCGGTTACCGCCATACCATAGGGGTTGCTCGAAGGTGGTGAGCTAGTGCACTTGGTAACATGTTTTCAAAGCAAGGCCTTACCTCCTTACCGCAGGAGTTGCTCATTGGTGACACAGTAGCCAGGTACTAGCAGGTGGTTGAAGGGTGGTGGTTTGGTGATTGTTAACATTTTATTGCGGTCAATGCTCGAGGAAGTTGTGGTGGTTGTGGTGGATAGCTAGCAGTCAAAAAATGTGCTTATCACCATATCGTGGGCAGTGAGATGTCTCACCACGATGCCATGGTAAGACCATTGGAAATCTACCTTGAGATCATCGCCCTAGCGCGGGGTGGCCTGGTGGCCCTCACGGTAGCACGGTTGACCGTTAGTGGTCTATGCTGGGGGTCACCACTTTTCCATGGGTGTCTGGCGGTTGCGGTCTAGTAGCATAGGGCGATCAGAGATGAAGACAAGGGTGACCTTAGGCGAGCTCACCGCCATACCATGAGGCAAGTTAGACAGGGCTACGATTGCATGATTGAGATAAGGAATGAGCTCAGGTGGGCTCACCGCATTACTGCAAGTGGGTCAATTGAGCTTAGAGGTAGCATGATTAGAGGTCAAATGGTTGACATGGGCTCACCACCTTACCGCAATGGTTATCTGGACTTGGTGCAATTGCACGGTAGATGGTAGAGGTGAGCTCGGAACTTGACCAACTAGCTTGATCGAGTTTGACCAGAGGTCAAAGGAAAAAAATGAACATAAATGCGACACATGGCTCATCGTTAGGATGTTGATTGGCTAGGTTGAAAAATAGTGCTGACAGTTATTGCAAGTTGAGTTTTTAGCTAAAGACAGGACTTGATTGATTCAAGGAATTCAATGTCTGGGCGGCCCGCTGCAAGAAGATCTATCAGTAATATCCTAAGGATGGTTGATTATTTTGGATATGTAGAATAGGTTGGTATACTGTAAGAGATGAACTAATCTTGTGTGCATGTAAAGAAAATTAGAACAATAACAGAGAGAGGTTGTGAGTGTTCGAGCAGTTCAACTATGAACACTTAGTCTCTTAGATATGTTTCGATGTAAACCTGATATGCCAAGAGGCTGGGCTGGCTATGAGGTTGGGTGTGACAGTCATTTGTGAGGAGCTTACGGGAATATACATGATATGTCATTTAGGACATTGTAATCATGTGAAGATTCTATTTTGTGTTGCCTGTATTCTTTCTCCAAATGGACAAGATGTATTATCCTGAAGAGCACAGTTCTATGTTTGTATTGTAACTAGTTTTTGGTTACTGAATAATACAAATGAGCTAAATATTTTGGAGGTGGGGATTTTTACCTGAAAAGGTTTTCCCCACTTATATCTATGTGTCTATATTATTTGTCTTTCATGCTTTTCTGATTTGGGTTCTTGAATCTATGCTTGTGTTGAATATGTTATATGTTTAGAATATAATTTTCTCAGAGGATCAATGTGGGATCATTTGTGCCTGCTTCCACTTTATGGCATAGTTTTTTGTGTCTTTGAAGTGATAAAAAATAAAATCACTAAGGCATTATTGTCTTAGACGTGTTCTATGTTGACAAAACCAACTTTGTAGCCCCAATAATTGGTATCAGAGCTAGTTGAATGAGGTCAATGCTTGATGATACCAACAAGTCATGTCAAAGCCTTCTCTTGGTTACTGGAGTTTTGGGTATTTCTCCTCTATTGATTTCTTAGCATGGTAAGATTGAGGAAATCTAGAGAAATTGATTGGTGATTGATCCTTCAATGAGTGGAAGTTCTTACTTGCTTGATTCAACACACAATTTTAAAAGACACTAGAGATGATGGGAGTTGATCATATTGTGGCAATATGGTCTAAGGCTCCTTGCTTGCAGCAAATTTTCTTGATGCAAAGGGTGTGAGATGTGCTTGTGTTGCACCAAAGTGTGGTTTCATATTGGGTGTCTGTGTGAGAGGCTCCCTGGCAGTATGGAATTGTTTGTGTTGTTGTTCAACCATGAAGCTATGCACTTGTGTTGGATTTTTTGACTTAGCACTAAAGGTGGTTTCTCTGCTTCTTTGATTACATGGAGGCTATGAAGTTGATCCTGGTGGTTTGCAACTTCTGAATTGCTTGGCTCTCAAGTATGCTTGTGCATGATTGTGGTTTTTGGAACTGGCCTAAAATGGACCTATTGTTCCATTATTACCTATGTCTTGCAGTCGCATGGTTCAGATTCATGTCTTTGGCTCTAAAGGTTTTCTGTATATTTTCCTAAAAATTCTATCGTGCATTTTCATATTTTTCATTTTTTTGGTTAATCATGATGGTTGTGTGCAAACTCTTGAGTTGTCTAGATGAGAAGTGAATATGGAGATGCATGGGTGTTTTATTAAAACTATGGTTTTGTAGGTTTTACATGGTCAAGTAAAACTTGTGGTTTGTGGAGCTGTTATTCAACTATTTTCTAGACCTTGGCTTCTGGGGTGTGACTGGATGATATAGTTGTAGTTTGAAATGATTTGAGGAGGTGTTTTGTCTTCTCTGCATGGGAATGTTGGTATGTGTTTCTCTTTCATCATTCTTGTGGTGTTCTTGTTGGTTTCCCAGACTATGGTGCTTGAGTTGTGGACATGACTGGAAAATTAGATTTGGTCTTTGATCTAGTGTTTGAGTCATGCTTGTCTACTTTGGTTGTTCTCTTTTATTATCTTTGTTTTGTAGTTTCCAGTGCGATGATAGATTTGCAGGTTTTCATTTGGTTGCATCCATGAGTTGTGCAATGTTGTGGGCTATCCTTACCTACATGTTTGTTGTGAGACAATTTAGAAGTGGACTGTCAATATCCACAAGGTTGTAACTATGTGGTGTAGATCTGTTAGCTGACCTTGTCTATGGTCACTTGTGCATTGGCATGGTTATTTTGAGATGAGAGGATGGAAAATGTTGGAGTACCTAAATAGTTAGTGATGGGGACCTATAGCATGAGAATCATGATGCCATGGAGATCTGGATACACTGGCTAGTGTAAAATTTTGACAGTGATGGGGTAGTCGATCATGGTGCTTGGAAAACTTGGTGTCATGATTCAATGGGAGCTTTATCAGTGACTGTGGATTCATCACTTGGTGGTAAATGATCTTCTTTGGTGTTGTAGATTGTCCTTGAGGACTCTTAGATCCTGTTGTTGCAGAAGAGTTCTTTTCGCATCTGTATGGTCACTATTTGAAGGTGTGCAACATCTTGGAGCCATGGAGGACCTTGGTAGTTTTTGAGTGAGATGTTGGTGTTGCTTGATAGGTGATGTTGGTTTATATTTTGTTTGCTTTAAGTCATGGTATACTCTTTCTTGTGCATTAGAGTTTTGGCATATTTCTTTGCACTTGAGACCATGGATAGTTCACTTAAATCATGGTATCTCCTAATGGGGATGTGTTAATCATGGTGTCATGATAAGTTCTTATTCAGTTGGTTTGGAGCTTTGACAGTGGTCTGGTGTTTCTTTATGTTTTGATTACTTTGGTCAGATGCTGGTGGAATTCATCATAATTGTAGTAATGCAATTTGGAGTTAGCATGAAATGATAGGTGCTGGTGCTCATGCATGAATGGAGAATAAGGTGAGGCTGGAATTTTTTTGAGAATTTTGTTGTTACAGCTAAAAGTCCAAGTAGCCTGTACCTTGGTTGAATGCAAGTTCAACAGAGACCATGAAGGAGAATTCTCTTGGGTAAGTCATGGTGGCTTGTATATCTTAGAGGAGCTTCTTTTCTCCTCTTCTTGGTCTACTTGGTAGTGAGGTTTATTTGGAAGGTATTTTTCCATTATATCTTTCAGATGTGTGATATGATTTTTTTTTTCATGGATATGAATCTTGAGTTGTTTTGAGATTCTGGAGGATTCATAATGAAAGGTGGAAACCATAGTGTATCTCCTTGTTCTTTTGAGGACTGATAGGAGATGGTTATATGGGTCACTCTGATCTTCTTTGAGGTGCTTACATCCATGGTTTTGTTGGATGTTGTTAAGGCTTTTCCCTTGGGATGTGAAGAAGATCATTCTTGACACAACTGGCATTTAGAAGTGTATGTAGGAGGATGCTACATGTTTTGATTTGAAATTTCTTTCTAATCTGGTCTTGTTCTTCCTGAATGTTCATTTGACTTTAGATGTTTGTGGAGTCGTGGTGTTTCATTCTTCAGTCAGATATGGAACCTTGGAAGAATATGGAAGACTGTTGAGAGAAATGTTTCTTACAGCGGGTGGTTGCAGGTTGTGCATATCAGTGTGGATGTTCCTTGGAACTACATGGTTACATTTTTCTATGTGCAGGATTGGTGGAAATAGTATTCCTAGATCAATTGTGATGATGCTTTGTTTTCATTCATTTGGACAGTACCTTTGCCATGGGATTACCTAGATGTGTTTAGTCTTTTGATTGGTTGGCACATGGTGCTCGTATTTTGTTGTTTTTGGGTTGGTTGTGTGATGGCATGAGTTTACTGATGGTCATACCTTTGAGGTATGGGTGACTGGTTTTAGCACAAGCTATGGGTGTTGGTTTTTCAGTCACATGGGTTTGATTAGCTAGATGGGGGCAGCCAATTTTATGGATGTTGTTCTAGCTGGTTGGTTTATCTTGTTTTGGAGTTTTGGTTCTTGTTTTTGTGTTCACGTTGTGCCTTGTTTCTGCTTCTATGGTGCCTCCTAAAGGATCTGATGCTTGTGTTCCAGAGAGTGGTGCATATATGCCTTGGCTTATTCCTTTTCCTATGTTGGATGTTTGGAGCTGTAACCTGAGATGGTGGAAATTTTTCAAATGTCATTGCAAGTGTTTTGGTTGGAGCATGGAAGCATTGGCCGTACTGTGCATGGTGAGATGTATCACCATGGTGCCACAATAAGACCATTGGCAGTCTTCCTGGCTCACCGCCCTACCCTAGGGTGGCTTGGTGGCCCCGGCAATAGTGCGGTTGACCGTTAGCGGTCTGTGCTGGGGGTCTCTCCTTTGTTGTAGGTGTTTGGTAGTCGGGTCTAGTAGTGCGAGGTGATCAAAGATGAAGAAAAGGGTGAGCTTGGGCAAGCTCACTGCCATACTGTGAGGTGACTCGAACAGGGCTACGGCTACATGGTGGAGACAAGGAATGAGCTCAAGTGGGCTCACTGCATTACCATGGCCGGGTTGACTAAGCTCGTCGATAGCACAGTTGGTCATCAGAAGAATCTTTGACCAAGTGGAGGCATAGATAATTTATTTAAATTACTTATTTGAGGGAAAATAAAGTGGGCATTTAATTGAAATGATTTATGCAACCATTTTAATTAAATAGGAGGAAATAGGGAAAAAGAATTAAATAATTAATTTAGATTAATTATTTGATAAGGGATAAATGTTGAGAGATAATTAAATAATTTTAACAATTATTTAAATATAGAAGAATTAAAATATTAATGAATAGACAAACAATTAATAATTATTATTTGACTAAAGTTGAACAATGAAAGGT
Organism: Sequoiadendron giganteum; assembly: GCA_007115665.2. Taxonomy (NCBI): domain Eukaryota; kingdom Viridiplantae; phylum Streptophyta; class Pinopsida; order Cupressales; family Cupressaceae; genus Sequoiadendron; species Sequoiadendron giganteum. The sequence goes on from CM021108.1 coordinate 173,313,970, forward strand.
AAATAATTCAATAAAAAAATCATTTAATTATTGAAGAAAAGGAGGTTAGTGACATAATTAAATTTATTTAATTGATCATAGTAGAATAAAGGTCAATAGATGAATTAATTAAATAATTAGAATTATTTAATTAATAAAGGAGAATGATCAAAGATAATTCAATAATTATAATTATTTAATTATGTGGAGAAGAAGACCAAGAAAAATGATGCTCGTAGACTAAGGCATTTTTTCAATGTCTATAATAAGCAAAAGCTTAAGGATGGAAATCTCTGTAGGTGTCTTTCCCAATTGGTCAACAAGATTGTATTGGGATTTGGATTGTCGCTACTTTGGAGGAGGATTAGATATGGTGACCTTAGACCTGTAGGTAGTGAAAGTGCATTCAGGCTGCTTCTTAATGGTGATTGCGTTAACATGATTGTCAACAACTCGAATGTGGTTAATAATTGTGTAGTCTAAAGAGGCATTGGGATAATTGGCATGGTCTTATGTATTTTGACCCAAAATGGAGGGTTATATGGAACCATGGTCTTGTAATGGATTCTTACAAATCAAATGGTCTTTATGGGACATTTTTTGTTGTCCCTTGACCTCTATGGTACCATTTTCAATTAGGTCTGTAATCATGTTCTTCAACTGATGGTATGATGTAATTCCTATGCCCTTTGATGCGATGGTAGTCACAAAAGTTATTTTAATCCCACCAAGAGGGTTTGAATTGTCCTGGGTCATATGGTTATGGCTCATGGAGCTTATAATGTTTGATTGTATTAGATTCTTCAGGATAGATTCAATTGGTTCTAGTAAAGGATTATATTGTCTCTATGGGTATTACCTTGGTTTTCTTGGGGATCCCAACTCTTGATTATTTTCAACCACGCTAGCTACTTGGTTGGAAAAACATGTGTTATTATTTGTGTTGGGTGCTTTGAGAGTCAATGTGCAGCCCGTTCTCTTCACAAATTTCATGTCTACTACTGCATCATTTGTTAAATTCTAGTTACGGGACCAAATTGTTTTTTTGTCACTTGATGTCCCTTGGACAATTTGTGTTTTGGTATAAGTTTTAATTTCCCCTTTAGTGATAAGGGTTTTCTCAAGGATGGCCCCTTTTTTAATAAGGTCAGAAAATGTAGAACAACAATGGGTTTCCAAGGCATACTTTAAGTTTGTGTTTAGGTTTTGCATGAACATGATAATTTTATTCTTTTAGGAATTTCAACATGACAGTGGCTATCTAAGCTTCACCATCTCTGGAATAATGTTATGAAAGCTTCACCCTCTTCTTGTTTAGTTTGACATAAGGTAGCAATAGTGATGTCATTTTTTATATTGAAGGAAAAGTGGGTGATAATTTTTTCAGCAAGTTTGTCCCATGATCATATTCCTATCGATAGGTGGGTGAACCATTCTAAATCATGTCCTGTGAGACTCCTAGGAAATAGTCTCATTAAGTATGTTCATTCAAAAGTAATGTCAATCAAGGCCATATGATGGGGTTTCATCTTCCTTTATATTTAGTTAAATTTGGCATGACACAATGTGGATGAAGAGGAGGGATGCATAATGTCCTATCAAATAGGTAAGGACATAACTCTTGGATAGAGTAAGTCTTCTTATTTGATAGTGTCATGGTTTCTACTTGCTTTTGCAAGGCTAACATTTGATAAGCTAGGACATCATATGGTGTGAGTTTTGTGCCTATGACATTTACAACTTCATTTTGGTAAGGTCACCAATTTTTGTTTTTTGATCCAATATTTGTGTGGTATGGTATTTTAGTGTTGAATTGAGGTATGAATGTTTGAGTTGTGTTTGGAATTTTGATTTGTGGTGTGATTTTTTGAGTTGGAATTAGAATTTGGATTTGTGGTGTAGTGTATTAGGTGTTGGTATTGGATTTCATTTGGAGAGGTTTGGAAGTATTTGTACCTTGTGTATATTGGCTATTGACTTGGAAGGAACCTTGTGGATTTACTTGTCGGGGAACCTTTATTCTAGGACACTATGTTGTATTGGTGTTTTTGCTGGTTCCGTGAATATGGGCTCTAGTCCTTTTATTTAACATGGTGTTCAAGGCCCTAGATGTTCCAAATGGATTTGATGATGTTGTGTTTATGGCACTTGATTCTCCAAATGCATTTGAACATATGTTCATGGTACTAAATGGATTAGATGTAGAACTAAGAGGTTTTGACATGGATTGTATCAAAAAATGTGTCATTGGTTGGGTTGTAGATTGTATCCCTAATTATGTCATTGGTTGCATTCCAAATGAGGGTGCATGAATTGAGGTTGAAGTTTCAATGGAGCCCCTTATGGCATAGAAAAATTTATTTGTGAGGTCTTGGATCCACTAGATGTAGACATGTTAAGTCCTTTGTTTTGTTGGTTTGGGGTGGGTGTTGCTTGAATTGTGTTCATGTCAAAGCCTTGAGGTAGTTTGGCACCACTATGCAAAATTTTGTCCAAGAACCTTTAGGGGTCCAATAGCACTATCTAATCTACAAGTGATGCAACCTCTAGGTCTTGGATAGCTGATTCAAATTCCTCTATAACTACATGTCCATGTAGGTCTCTTATGTGGAATTTTTCAAAAGTATTGGTAGATTCCTTGGGTGGTTCACTAGAAGAAGTACCAAAGTTTAAGTTGCTTGTGTGGTTATAAAGGGCACCTGACTCAAATAAATCATTGTTGTAGAGATCTTTTATTTCCTTTTCCTTTGTGACCTTATTTCTACCATAAAAGGAATTGCAAGGGGAAGGAGTATGATGTGATAAAATATGAAGCCTAAGGTAATGATGATGCAAGGGTATGATCTAAGCCTAAGGTATGCAACATAATTAATATTTTTTTTGTATTTTTTGGTTTTAATTTTTTTTGGCTGATTATGAAAATTTAAAGTGTTAGATGATATATGTTTATGAGCTAAAGATGGTGTATGATAGTGAAGATAAGTGATGGTGATTATGGGTTTAGAATTTTACCTTGAAAGATAATGGTTAACCAAAGTAACCAAAATAAGATATCTAGATATCCAAAAGATGGAACTGAGAAAGACAATAGATGAGGGTTGACCTTAAACTAGACTTGTGAGTTTTAAAGCCAATGTTAGGTAAAATTTTGAAAAGAAAAGAGATCAAGACAACCCCAAAGGGAGACTAAGGTTGAATCACAACCTAATTAGGGAAAAATCAATAGTGGATGAATCATGAATAAATAATGGGATATGAATGGTAATAGACATAGGTATCTCAAGAGAAGACTAGAATCTCAAAAGAAAAAGATGAGAAACAACTCACACCTAGATTAAATTTTTGAGTTTAGAGAAACTATAGACAACATAATGAGAGTTGAATGAGATTCATGATACCTTAAAAAGATAAGTATGGTTTAGTGATGATAGTTGTATTGTTGTAGGATTTATGAGTGGTCAAGTGGATGATGGAATGATTTTTTATCGATAGATGCAAGTCTAACCAAAGATTAATATGAAGGATGAAAACCTTAACCAAATCTTAACCTAGGGAATGAAAGACCAACCTAAGGATGCAAATACAAACATGGCTTAACCAGAGAAGGATAAACCAACCAAGGATTTGACCCAGGGGGGGTGACAAAAATTTAAGCTAAGGATGCAATCAAGATTTAAGATGCAAAGTGTTGGCCTTTCCATTGCACCAAAAGGTCAACCTATCAATGCCTGATACAAGCATTAGTTAAGATCCATGGGAGGCGATTAGACCATGTCATGAATATTTAGCATGAGCGCTAAACAACCAAGGGGATGAAGGGTGAAATATTCCAACAACCCCCCTAGCTCGAGTGAGGGATTCAAACTAATTACCAACTCTAATACCAATTGTTGGCCTTGTTATTCCACTAAAATTTTGACCTGTCAATGCCTGATACAAGAATTAGTTAAGATCCACTAGAGGTGGCTAGACCATGTCACGAATCTTGAGCATGGGAATTGAAAAACCAAGGGTATGAAGGGTGACACCTTCCAACATAAAGGTGGATGTGGAAAGCTAGACTAAGAAAGTTTGATAGGTCTCAAGTCACTTAAGTTTAAAAATTAGAATTGAAGGATAAACCCTAACTTGTCTCAATATAAACAATGGTTTTGTTCATAAGAATGAATTTTTTATAGGTTTTTTTGCATTTACACTCATAAAACACTTGGAAGACAAAGTGGTTGTTGACTCTTAACTAAAAAAAGGGTATGGCTTAAGGGTGAAGAGCCTAATGGATTCATTGGTATATCACAAATAAAGAAACTCTTAAGACAAGCACAACCTAGTTATTCAGAAAGGTTTGTATACTTGGTATAGCGCATCTAAATACCCCAAGATCGGTGTGAAACAACTCTCTTTCCAGAATGGATAGATAGAGGTCTAGTGGCACAAGCCTAGTATGGCAATAGGCTCACCTTTCCTCTCTCCTTGGGGGGCTAAGAATTATGACCCAAAAATTTCTATCTCCACTCAAGGGATTCAGTGGTGAGTATCTTCGGGTGTGATACTATACCTTGCACTATACCAAGCAATGACTGAAAGGTTCCTCGGCTTCTAAAAAGAAGAGGTGTCTAGTGGGGGACTACCATGAATAAAGAGACCATCTGTAATACCTTGAGAACTAGGAGACCCACTCCCACTCTCATTACCAGCAAGTCTTAATAGACCAAGGGTCTTGTGCCTTGGCTTTGAATGATGCTAGCCACTTGTTGAGGTACAAATTTCATTCTCCCCCATTTGATATATCCCATTGGGAAACATGCTTGAGGATAAACCCAGGGGTGATGAAATCCCTAGGAAGGTCTCCTATTGAAAATAAAATGGAGACTAATGTGTATTTCTCATCACCCAAGATCACACAAATGTGCTAGTGGAGAGGATACATACACACTAGTTCGGGTAACACATAATGTGCAAGTGCACCAAACACAAAAAACACAGTTCTTTTTAACCCAAATAATCTAAATGTGATCTAATCTATAGAAAATAATACACAATTTTTCAAGATAGATTCTTTGACAATCGAACCTGCAACACACTAATTAGTAGTTCACAATAAGTCTTAAGTCTTCGACAAATGAAATTTTAAGTTTTATATTCAAGTCTTGGACATGCAGACTTGCACAAAAGCCAAATCAACAAAACTTAGGCCTGAAATCACAACTAAACCAAAAAGGAAAAATAGCATTTAATCTAGTTAATAGCAATTAATTAATAAAATTAATCTAATCTAAAAATCTAATTAATCTAAATTAAAAAAATAATTAAATTCAAACTAAATTAAAAAATCTAAATATATACTAAATTAGAAAAATCTATATCTAAAATATTAAACTTTAATCTAAATTTAAATCTAAACTAAATTAAAAAATCTAAATCTCAACTAACAAATAAAAAATAACTTAATCTACACTAAAAAATAAAAATCAAGTTTATCTAACTAAAAGATAAAAATAATCAACTTAATCTAATTAATCTAAATTAATCTAAATCTAAACTAAAATTAATCTAAACTAAAAAAATTATTTAAATCAAAATTAAAATTAAAACAAAATTAATTATTCTAAATTGAAACTAAAATTTATCCTAGAAAAATTAATAATTAACCTAACTTATCTAAATTACTCTAAATTAATAAAACAAAGCCAACAAAAATAATTACTAACCAAATTTAACCTATCTAAATTAATCTAAAATTTAATCAAGACTAAATTTAATTTTATTTAGAAGGCATTGGTCAATTTAAAAAATTTCTTCTATCCCTATAGTTGTCACACAAAAGATGATTCAAAGCCCCTTCAATATCACATCAAGTTCGCCAAACGTGACTAGGGAAAATCAAAATCAAGAAAATAAGAATTTAATCATTAATCCTAAAATCCTAATAAACTATGAAGAACAAAGGAATCATGAATGTAAATAACATAAAACAATATCACCAGACTCGTGCATCCATTAACTAACCTCCATAGCTCTTCTCCATTTTGTTGTAACTAATTAATGCCCTCAGATTATTAAGTATGAAATAAGAAGCCTATGAATAAGACAAATAAAAATATCAAATTTTTAATCTCACTAGAATGACAACATATATATTCTCTAGATAGATGAAAATGATAATGATAGTGCTATTTATAGAGAGTCAGATGAAAAATAGACGGTCAAGATTAGAAGATTTCTATTTTGATCAATGGATGAAAGTAGGTGAGACTATTGGCATATGGATTCTAGTATTTTCATTGATGGGAACCTAAGTCATTAATCCATTCTGCAATTTAGTATTTGTCAATACCAGCAAACAGAGTAAAGAGAAAGGTATTATCGAAAGTAAGAGTGAAGAATAGGGTATCCGATTAAATTTAAATTTGTTGATCTGTATACTTCATCGGATTATCATTTTGTGTTGTGGATCTTGAGGAAGGTTGCTAAGCATCTGGAGTATCTTATTATCAATTTTTGTGTCATTGCATCAATCAGTGTATGGGCCAAAAAATTCGGTAGGATAATTTTTTTCTTATCAGCTCACAAAGACCGACTAAGTCAATGAAGAATGTCGTGGCTATTCGAGGTTTAGTTATTCAAGGTATTTTATGTTTGGAGAATTTTTTCAGGGTCCTCACTATGTTGTGGATGACTTTGATGGGTGCACATTAAATATTATTCATGGATTGAACCAACTATTAGGAAATATCTTATATTTTGATAAAGCTGACATGAAGCGATTAAATCCTTGGTAGAAAATATATATAAGAGATTAGTTAATTCATTTTGGTGTGTCTTCAATGTATGTTGAAATATATTGCGAATATCAAAAGGGTTGCAAAGCGATTATGTATAGTTTCACTTGTGCTGAAGGGGATTTTGTGAAGTGAATTAAGGCAGAGCATATAGAAGTGTAAAATCAGATCGTTGGTCCAAAATCTGATCTATGAGCCTAACTGGAACTGTAACCAATCATTTTTAGATGCTACTTTCTTAGTTCAACCTTTTGATGTAAGCTGAATCTTTTGTAAGGTAGTGAGCCTTCCTGATTTTGGGCAGTGAGCTCTAGGCAGTGTGCTTGAATGAATGTGCATTCTCATTTTATCTATACTTTTAACAGAGTATAAAATTATGGATTAACCTCCACTGTGGTTTTTACTCTAACACGGTTTCCACATAAAAATTCTTTTGTTATGGTTATTTGAACTTCATGTGTTTGCGTCTCTACTTTTGGTTAACTCTTGTAAATGGTTTTAAGATTTTCTTTGAAATTATTAATTTTGTTGAAAACCAATTCACCACCCCCCCTCTCAATGTTCCTTGAGTCCAACAATTATTATTTTTTCTGAATACTTATTCACCCCCCCTCTTAGTGTTGCTTGAACACTGATCGAATGCATTAAAGAAATCATGGACTTTGAGTCTCAAAGAAAGAAAAAGTAGAAATAATTCTACACTTGAAGGAGTAGTTTAGCCTATCACTTACCAAGTTTAAAAGGAAAATGAATGAACTGAGGCAATTCATAAGTATAGAAAACAACACCTATAAATATTGCATCCATTGGCCTCATGAAGTTGGGAAATACAAAGAAAAGTTAGAGAAAATTGAAACAGAGTTAAATAGGATTGGACAAAGTTTTGATATGTTTCATGATCAGGATGATGGAATCAAGAAAAGGATTGAAGTGTTACAGTCTAAGAATACAAAATTTCAATTCACTAGAAACAAGCTTATGGATACTTTTTGGAAAGTAAAGGACTTAATCGAATGTAGACGAGTGATCCCACAAAGCTGCTTTACAATTTTTGAGAGAAACTATTTTTTGTTGAAATCACATATTTTTAGAAAATATAATTATTTAAGCCTTAAAAATTTCCATTTTAAGAATTCCAATTGAAGAGGGTTTGATAAAACCACCTTAGATCAAACCCCGTTGGATAGAACCTCGCTAGTTTTAAACCATACCTATAAATGAGTCTCCTTTACACCTATCAAAATGCTCATAAAAAATCACTTTTTATTTACCTTTTGGGGGATCAAATGAATTCGTTTAAAATTTATTTCAAATTATTATGGTAGTCCTCTAAATGAGCTATCCAACGAATAGGATTTTAATATGTTTTGGTTTTATTATGTATTTATTTTGTTAGTTCTATTAAACATAGGTTTTTCATCAAAAAAGAAGGTCTTTGTTTTGTACATGTGGTAAAATAGTAGATTATCAAAAAAAAATTAAAAAATATGAGTGCACTATATATTGAAGCCCTTGATCCAACAAAAAATTTTATGTGTTATACAGTTGCGCTATGTCTAAATTGTAATTGGTTTCACTTCAAAACTTGATTAAAGAAAAAATATTCAATACAAAAACTATCTAACCAAGTGGAAGCACTAGCTATCAGAGTTAAAAATCTAAACTTGAAAGAATTCAAATTTTATCATTTATGGAAAAAAAATTATGCGTTATACAATGTGCGTCACTTTTTTAAAATTTTCTTTTTTGAAAAAAATATAGTTTTCATGGGAGATGGAAAAAGCAGTGTAATCTGATTCCAAAAATTTTGAAAAAAAATATTTATAGAATCTACATACAAAATGTGACAAGACTCTAGTTTTCATCATCTTCAAATTCCTCGCGGTTTAGCCGCTATAGGTGCCCAAATGTGAATACTTAGTTAATAATTATAATTTCATTGTCCAATTTGGCCAAAAATTTCAAACCACTATTGTGGGATCACCCAAACTGGAGCAGTTAATTGAGATTCTGCATAAAGGAGAGAAATTAGAGGATGTAATCACAATTCCAGAATCCCTCATCAATATTATCAACCAAACATCTAAAAATAACATCATGATCATAATCATTGGCATTGTAGTAGAAGCTTAGAATAATTTTCTTCCGGAGATGAAATAAAAACACAAATTGACACAAAAAATGCACACAGTTTCAATCTAGAAAACTAAACAATTCAATACAAGATAATCTTCTGACTCAAGTAGCAGTTGTTCTCTTTCAAAAAATTTAATTAGTTTTGAATCAAAAATATTTTTATCATATTTAAAAGGGGGCGATTGAATTTGTGTTTTCCATCGATGTCAAATGGGGAGAGAGAGCAGTGAAAAATGCCTTATCAATCTCAAGGGGAGCTATGTTTTGAAGTTTTGAAGTTTGGCAATGTACTCATATTGGTTTTGACACTTAGTCATTTTTCACTAAGTTTTACCATCAATACCAAAGGGGGAGATTGTTGGCATATGGCTTCTAGTGTTTTCATTGATGGCAACCTAAGTCATTAATCTAGTTTGTAGTTCAATATTTGTCCATATTGGCAGATGGAGTAAAGAGTAGGGTATTACCATAAGTAAGAATGATGAATAGTGTATCCGATTAAAGTTTAGTTTGTCGATTTGTATACTTCACTAGATTATCATTTTGTGTTGTGGATCTTGAGGAAGTTTGTTAAGCATTTGGAGTATCTTATTATCAAGTTTTGTTTCATTTCATCAATTGGTGTATGGGCCAAAAGATCCGATAGGATGATTTTCTGTGTATTAGCTCACAAAGGATGACTAAGTGAATAAAGTGTGTTGCGAATATTAAAGGTATAATTATTCAAGGTATTTTATGTTTCGAGACTTTTTTTTTGGGTCCACACTATGTTGTCGCCAACTTTGATGGGTGCGCATTAAATGTTATTCATGGATTGAGTCAAATATTGGGAAATATCTTATATTTTGATAAAGTCGACATGAAGTGATTAAATCCTTAGTAGAAGATATATATAAGAGATTAGTTAATTCATTTTGGTGTGTATTCGAAGTATGTTGAAATATATTGTGAATATCAAAAGGGTTGTAGAGAGATTACAACACAGTTTCACTTGTGTAGAAGAGGATTTTGTGAAGCAAATTAAGACAGAGCAGAGAGAAGTGTAGTGTTAGACATAAGGTCTAGAATCTAATATATGAGCCTAACCAGAACTGTAACCAAGCATTTGTAGATGCTACTTTCTCATTTCAACCTTTTGATGTAGTCCAAATATTTTTTAGGGCATTGAGATCTAAGCAGTGTGCCTGAATGCATGTGCATTCCCATTTTCTCTATAATTTTAATATAGTTTAAAATTGTGGATTAACCTCCACCGTGGTTTTTCCCCTAATAGGGTTTCCATGTAAAAATTCTTGTGTTATGGTGTTATGGTTATTTGTTTCATGTGTTTGCATCTCTACTTTTGGTTCAATGTTGTAAATGGTTTTAATATTTTCTTTGCAATTGCTAATTTCTCTTAACACTGATTCACCCCCCTTCTCAATTTTCCTTGAGTCCAAAAAAGAGGAGATAAGATAGAAACAAGATTGACAGAAGAATAAGGAAATTCACTAATTTTTACAAAAAATCACTTCAGTTTGAGAGGGAAATTGCATTTTGAAATAATAGAAACATTATTTAAATGAAAGAGGAAAAGGCAAATTAACTTTTTGATTAAACAAAAATTTAATTCAAAGAATGGGAGAAACAATGAGCCATTCAATGAACTTGTGACAAAAAAAGCTAAAAGTGAATAATCAAATAATTATTTAATTATAGTGAAAAATGAAAAATAATTAAATAAATATAAATTTATTTAATTGTAGAAATAAAAGCTATTAGTGACAATTAATTAGATAACAATTTATTTAATTAATCAAAAGTGGACATAGAAGGATAAAATGAATTAATTAAATAATTTGGATTATTTAATTAATAGAAGACTTTATGACATTAGATAATAATTAAATAATTAAGATTATTTAATTATCAAGGATGATGAAGGGGATTCAATAAAGTCACAAACCTAGTGACATATTTAGTTGTCTACACTTTGATAATATCCATAACTTGTTTTTCAACATTGCTATACTTGACTTCATAGTCTTTAATCCCTTCACTAAACAAAGAAATGGGGTACTCTAGATTTTATTTGTTTAGTTGGTTTATTACAACTTATATAATTGCTTCACCTCCAAAGGTGTAGAAAATTAAGTCATTTCCATAATTAGGATTAACAACAGTAGGAGCCTAAGAAATTTCTTGTTTGATAGTATCGAACTTGTCTTTACCTTCCTTGGTCCATTTAAAGATTACATTTTTCTTAATCATGGAGGTAAGAGGATTTACTAAAGAAGAAAGGTTTGGAATGAACATTCTTACAAAGCTAATTATTCCCAAGAAACTCTACAATCCCTTTCTATGATTGGAAAATGGGTTGTCTAGTATATATTTTAATATTATAGGATCAATAACTAGGCCATCCTTTGAAATAATATCTAAAGAGTTTTCCCTAGTCAGTGGCAAAGACACACTTGTTTAGGTTTAGGGAAATACCATATTCCCTACATTTTTGAAATACTTGTTCAAGGTGACTGAAGTGATCTCTTGCATGTTTTCAAAATATTATGATATCATCCAGGTAGACCAATACAAATATATGAACACACCTTGAAATTCCATGTCCATGGATCTTTGAAAGGTGACACTTGCATTGACTAACTTAAAAGGAATTTTTCAATAAGAATAGGTGCCCCACTTAGTAGTAAATTTTGTCTTATGTTGACCAGATTCCTAGACTAGAATCTAATTGTAGACTATATAACCATCTAAGAAAGAAAACCTTTCTTACCCACTAACGTTTTGCAAAATCTTATCCATGGAGGGGAGGGGATAGTGATCTTTTAAAGAGGCCTTATTTAGGTCTCTAAAATCCACACAAAGCCTGATTTCCCCATTATTATTTCTAACATGGATAAGGTTTACCACCCAAGAAGAATATTTTATTGAGAATATGATTCTAGCCTCAATTTGTTTGGTCAATTCCTTTCTCATCAAAGGCTCAATCTTAGGATTTATAAGCCTTTGTTTCTAACTTACAGTCTTGGAATTTGGATCTAATTCAATGGTATGTTTAGCAAGGGTTGGGTCAAACCCCTTTAGGTTGTCATAAATCCACACAACTATATCACCGTATCTATTATAAAGCTCAATAAAAATTTCATGTTCAATAGAAAAGCATACCTTTCCCAAGTGTATAGACTGCCCTTTTGCAATAGTGATTGACTTAAGTCACCTTTTTTTGCATCTAGGTTCATCTTTTTTAGCTTCAGCTGGTCATTAGAGTTGAAGATACTCTCTAGGGTTATGAGACCATTTGGTAGTTTGTTTCTACTCATGTGCACAATCTGATCACCATATTGATTCTACAACCTAGTTTAATTTATTGTAGAAAATTTTGCCTCTTCTTGTAGAAAATTCACTATTTGTTGATCACTTTCAAATACTTGCTAGTGATCCTAATTGTATAGAATAATAGGCCTTACAACAAGCTTTATTTGTTGATCCTTTTCATTTGAAACATGTGCTATAATATCAAATTGAACATCAACTACTTCAAGCCTATCAACATGTTTATTTTGGCCTCTAGGAACTGTTTTGATGTTGAAATCTTCAAAACCCTCAATCAAATCCCAAACCCTATTTTGTTAGGATGTTAGAAGATTATTCTTGGTTGAGATTTGAGTTATGACCTGATGAATAACCAATTCACTATCACCAAATACTTCCAAAAACTTGTTGTTTAGTTTTTGTGTGAGTTGAATACCTTAGATGAGGGCCTCATACTCAACCACATTATTAGTGCAACTAGACTAAAGCCTGAATGAGAAATAGTATTTCTCCTTGCTTGCAAATACTAACATTGCACCAAAACCAACACCAACACCATTATTTCTCCTAAAACCATCAAATAAAATCTACCACAACCCCTCTAGATCCATGCGAGTTCTTATGATATTAGGAATAGGGTTATTTTCCTCATGAATACTATGGAGCAATTATTTCCTTTAAACTCTTTTTACTTTTTGACCTTTGTTTCCTTTCCTCTTTGAGATAGATCCACACCCAAAGGATGAAGATTTATCTTATAAAAAGGTGTGTAATGCACCACGTGGTGACTGTGTGATTTTATATATATATATCATTTTCCTTTTGGGTGTAAACTAGGAAACGTGTTAGCTTGGTAGGGATTATCTTTAAAACCAATATCACAAATCTGAAATCACTCACTCACTTGACACGTCATCTATTTTTCGTCAAATAGTTTGCACCTTCTACAGAATGATCTTTTGAGGTAGAGTTTTTCGGGGAGTACATTAATTTGTTTTACTTTTATGGTGGAACCTCTAAATCAACATCATCAACCTCCATAGTTAATTGATTAGATTTTCCTAGGCTATGTCTAAAATTTGATTGTCTTCTAACAATGTATCTTCACTAAAATATCTAAAACCATTAATGAAGTAGTTGAGACTTATTGAGCGAGGATTGCTGGAATCTAATTGAGATCTAAGATAAGATTCCGAGCTATCAGATTTAGGCATCTAGAAATTTCTTCTTCTAGATTCTTTGTTGCGGTGTCATCTTCTTCTAGCTATAAATAAAAGATGGTTGCAGGGATTAAATTTTTTTGGAGTTTTAAAGTTTTATTTTTTCTAGTTTTTATGTGAAAAACTAGTTTAGGGAGATTAGGTTTTCTTAGAGATATGAGGTTCTTTATAGGATACTGTTAATTATCTTTGGCATGTTCAATTAAATTCAAACTATCATCAGATTAGCATTTGGCCTTTTTTTTCTTTAGTTAATATATTACAAGGATTTGATCTATTAGGAAGTATTCTTTGGGATTGTGCATATTTGTGGCCTTTCTCATGTTTCTTTTCATATTTCATTCATATTGAAAACATTGTGTTAAAGTTATACGTTGATAGTTCAAATAATTATTTTCATGCTTTTAGCTTCTATGTTTTATGTTGTCTTTCAGAAATTGGATTATGTCCATTATACTTTTTCATTTTCTATTAAAGATTCCATTTTTATATTATGTTGTAGAAGAGAAAGGGTTATATTCATTTATGAGTATTCCTCTTAATCTTTAGAGTTTTCTTATATCTTATTGGACCTTAATGGTTGCTTCCATGGGGAGATTTGAAAGACTTCATTGTGCTTTGTTTAGCCTTTACTGCTCATTATCTTCCCAAAAATGAAGGGTCTATGGAATTTTGTGTCTACCTTATTAGTTATAAAAAATAGTTAAGGTTTAAAATGTTGTAAAATCTTTTGCACATTTCCATCTTTATGTTTTATTTTGATTTATTTCTACTCTTTTCCCCAAACACAAAGAAGAGTTGGATTTCTTTAAAAATCTTAGAGGTCATTTAGTGAGGTGCAAATTGGTCCCCCACTTGTTGAATTTCCCATAAGGAGGTTAATAGAATCACAAACTTTAATGATCAATAGTTCTTTTTTTGGCATACCCAGTAGGATGAAAACTTTTTCAAACGTTTGATTGAAAGTTAGAAATATCTCTTAAATTAGACCAAGGAAAGATGCTAAAAATTTAATGCCTGGGGTTCAAACAAGAGAATATTCCAAAGGCCATTTCTAGTATTCCCAATTACCAACCTCTATGGCTAGGAGAAGAAGAATTAGAATTTTTGTATCACCTATAAGAAGCAACCAGGTAAGAAGTGTTAACCCACAATCCAAAGCCTTATCTAATCCACTAGGAGGTCAAGTTTTCCAAATTAGAATACCTATATACCCTATCCATAGAAATTTGTTTGCAATGACTCATATATGTGATCTTGTTCATATAAATTATGTAACCTGGGATATTGGTAGCCCACTGCAACCACCTACACCCTTGTATGTATGGCCTACCATACCTATCAATGCTCTTAAGGTGATCCCAAAGTTTTCTGAGGAGTATTTTAAGACCCCTTTTGAAAATCTCCAAGCTATAGTGGAGTTATGTAAAGTAAATAACATCATATAAGACAATGTAGACCTAAGCTCATTGGCCATGTCTTTTAAAGGTAAAGCCCAAAACTGGTATAGGTCCTTGGCTTCTTGTTATATGTACTCTTGGGATCAACTCAAAGAGAAGTTGTTTGAACACTTCTCATAAAATGGAGACCGCTATTCTTTGTTATATTAATTAATCACCATCAAGAGGACCCCACAAGAGGCTATGATCAACTTCAAAAATAGGTTCCAAGAAACCTAGCAAAGGATTCCTATGATAGCTAGGCCTATGGCGGCCATGAAATTCATGTTTTATCTAAAGGCTTTCAATTCAGACATTGCAGTTAGGGTGTAGTATATGGGAGGAGATAACCTGTTCGACACATACGATCTAGTTGTGCATATAGAAATTAGTATGATCGATGCCAAGTGAAAGGTGGAAAATTGTTTTCTTTCTTTCTATGGTTTAGGACCTAGAAGTACAATCTTCGCTTCCTCTCACTTTTAAGAATGAACCCTATATATTTTAATGCAAAAGAAAAAGATATCTTGTTATAGGGTTGTCCTAGAGGCTGAATGTAAGCTAACGAGAAGTTCACCACCAATTTTAGAATTGGAAAAGACAATGAATTGCAAGATGATAAACCCTAATTCAATGCAATGACCTACAAAATAACCTAGAAATGCAAATGAAACAAAATAGAAAACTATAGGGTAGAATGCACACACCTAGAAATTTGGAAATGGCTAGAAGGAAGTCTAAAACACTATAATTTCTACCTTCAATGCTAAGTGGGACTCATTCACCAAGTTGGGTGAATCAGTCTAGAATTTGGGTTTCTGTGCGAGAATAGGAATTTGCCAAATGTGTATCTGAATCTACAAAAAAAATATTTTTTGACCACAACTGGGACTCATTTGATAAAACTGGCAAATTAGTTGAGTTAGGGTTTTTTGAAGCTTCAAATTCCGATCTCGCTCTTGCATGTCTACTATGTCCTTCTTGATTGATTTGTGGATAAATAAATCTATGAAAATAAACATGTAGGTGCTCTCCACTATTCTCCAATGCTTGATGGCAACATTGACAACTTTGAATGATTTGACAACTTTCTCTAATCTTGATCCTTAGGAAATATGCAACCTAGAACTGAAAATCACACACAAAGGAGAGGGAAAATTGTTGTTTTGTTAGTGGATAGGTTTTTCCTTGCTCAAAACCTTTTTTGGTAATCAAACCTTGAAATAGAATGAAATAGGAATTGACCATGATGAATGAAAAAATATGATGTTGCAACTCACTAAAACCTTGCAATGAAAGGTTGAAAAAATGTATGAAGTGGCTCCAATGGATGTAGATTTTGAATCTTTCTTGAATAGGGTAGATCTTGAATTGAACACTTTCTTGAATCATAAAATCTTACATCACAACTATTAGCTCAAAAACAAACATGATGCACGAAATATTTGACATGGTACTTCATACTTGAATAATGCTCTAAAATACTTGATAATATTCTCTTGGAGAATTTTGAATGCTGTTGTGAATTATTGAATTCTCTTATGAACAAAACTTTTCTATTAAGATGCTCATTCAACTTGCTAGGTGTAAAATGAGAGAAATAAACATATATTTATACTCAATTATGCAAGAATTCCCAAAATTACAACACTACAAGCTAACATCAAATCTAGTAGGATAAAATACCACTAGAAATTTGAATTAATTTTGATTTTAGGCCACACGAGACTCATTCGCCCAAGGTGGCGAATGAGTCCCATTAGGCGTAATTTTTGGAACCATTTTGAAAAATACTTAGAAATGTGTAAAATCAGGTTTGGGGCCCCAAAACCTAGGTGAGAATCATTCTCCCAAGGTGGTGAATGATTCCAAGATCACTAAATCTAGGGCCATTCAACCTGAAACACCTTAATTATGATTGGCTATTGATTTATGTCAGGATTATCCTTGAAAAGATGCATTAAATGAGGCTTGTGGATGTAAAATAAGGCCAATTAAAGCATAAGAAAGCCCAATTATTAATGAGAACCTTAGAAAAGTGTGAAAGTGTGTTACAAAACTTTACAACACTTTAACTAAGGTATTCTTAAGGTTAAAAAGAAATTTATTAGGTGTATTTATTTAATTAAATCTTAGAAAAGTGTGAAAGTGTGTTACAACACTTCACAAAACTTTGGCAAGGTACCATTTAAATTATTTAGTTCACAAGGGCCCAAGACCTAATGTGAATGTTTCAACCACATTAAAACATTAAATCAAGGAATTATTAGGCCCAATTCTGCAAGGAGGGCCCAAAAAAGTGTTAAAATGTCCTCGATGACATTGTTGAACACTACACTGGGAAACTTCCATCACATCCATCGATGTGCATGTTGAAGGAAATATCTAATGAAACTTGAGAAAAAGTAGCTCCTAACACCTTTGATCCACAATCAAGCATCTTAGTTGTACAACCAGCCATCCATGTATTTATACGTTGGTGCATAACTAACCATATTGGGATCCTCTTTATTAGGAGTGGATGTCAATGATATGAATAACCTCATGCGGTCCTTTGTGAACGAGCTAGTCCTCATCCAATGACAAAAAAAAGTACCTCCAAAGCATCCCACACATACTTATCAAGGAGTAAGTACATCACATCAATATAATTCATATCCAGGATCTCTGAAAGGAGGAAGTTGACAACTAGTGCATGCCAACCAGATAGTCCCAATCATCATGCCGCTGTAGACTGTCAAGAATAGTCTGATCAAAGATTTGGTCCTAGGCTAGAAAAACCTAGCAAAGGATGAGAACATGTTGATTTTCTCATGTAATGATAACCATATGCCCCAAAATTGTCCAAGGGGAAACGGGTAAGTGCAAGAAGTTGGGTCCACGAAGAGGGGAAGTTTCGGATGAAAAGAAAATTCTCGCACAAAATGCATACGCGTTATGCATCGCATACACGATCCTAAATCAATAACGCGTACGTGCTACGGTTCGGGTTACGAACCTAAAACACGTACGCGTTCCACAATGCGTACGCGTTCATAAACGGGTACGTGTTTCTAAAGACTATTTATTTTTTTAAATAAGCGACTGTGAAAGTCATTTTCACAGCCGAGTTAGGAGCGCCAGGACAAGACACAGCAAATCGCGTACGCATTTTGGATGGCTAGAATCTGTAAAATTTTCACTCTCACCTCCTCCAGTCGACACACCTGACCTTAGCGACCTCCAGGTTGGTTGAATTCTACAATATTTTTGCATTATAATTACTATTTAGTTATTTTTGTTTTATAATTGCTATTTAGTTATTTTTGTTTAGTTTGTTTTAATTTAATATTTAATAGTTTTTAAACTGCATTTAATTAACCGAAAACATCAACAAAACAAACAACATAAAATTTTAAATTGAAAACCTAAATTTGACACATTTAGTTTTGAAATTTAAAACCTTAAACTGTAGGTTCTAAAAAACTAATTTACTCAAACCGTTAATCTTTGAACCTAAACCCTAGAAAACGTAAACTAAAACCCTAGAAAACGTAACATAAATTAAAACCCTAGAAAACATAAACTAAAACCTTAGAAAACGTAAACTAAAACCCTAGAAAACATAAACTAAAACCTTAGAAAACGTAAACTAAAACCCTAGAAAACATAAACTAAAACCTTAGAAAACATAAACTAAAACCTTAGAAAACGTAAACTAAAACCCTAGAAAACATAAACTAAAACCCTAGAAAACATAAACTTAGAAAATGTAAACTAAAACCCTAGAAAACATAAACTAAAACCCTAGAAAACATAAACTAAAACCTTAGAAAACATAAACTAAAACCCTAGAAAACAT
>CM021108.1:173332772-173446478 GCA_007115665.2 Sequoiadendron giganteum
AACGTAAACTAAAACCCTAGAAAATGTAAACTAAAACCCTAGAAAACATAACATAAACTAAAACCCTATTTGTAGGTTAAAATTAGGTTAAACCTAGGGTACAATTAGGGTTTGGCTTAAACTTTAATATATATTGTATAGTTAGATTTCAAAATTACAATTAGGGTTATGATTAGGTTTACTTGTTTAATATTAAAGAATTCAATTACCTGCTTCTAGGGTTAAAATTCATTCTACGATTAGGGTTCTAAGATAAATATTCAAGTAAGGGTTGAGGTTAGGGTTTGTATTCAACTAGGTTTAGAGTTAGGGTTAGGTTTAGGATTATGAAATTATGAATTAAAATTTAAGATGCAGGTTAGGGTTGGAGTTAGAATTAGCCCCGTCAATTGGTGTAGTGTTCTAGGGTTGGGGTAAAAATTAAATTAAGAGTCTAGGGTTAAATGGTTGTAATTTTGGTGAGAGTTAAACATTCAATCAATATTTAATTAGGCTTATGATTAAAAAGTTTATATGCATTTAGGGTTAGTGTTCAACTAAGGTTATGATACCCGATTTAATTACAATTAGGGTTAGAGTTCAAGTTAGAATACATTAGGGTTCAAGTTATAATTAGGGTCTATGGTTCAAGTTAGAATTAGTGTGATAAAAATTCTAATATAAGGCAACATATCCTTAGATGAAATTGTATTTTAAAAAATTCTTCATCTATATATCAATTAAATTTTTTATCTTAAACTTGAAAAATAAATCTATTAGCAATGTCTTTTTGAACTGAATCCCCGTACTTAGGTACCTAAAGTTTTTGATGGTTTCATAAGGATTTAAAAATCATGAATACTAGTGGAACTTTTTAAAACACATAGGGTTTTAGTCTTATTTCTTCAATTTTTGTTTCTCACAATCTTAGTTTTGAAAGAGTTTATTTACAAAATTATATAACAATGGGGTCTTTAGGTGTGATCAACAAAGTTTATTTTTAGTAGAGATAATTGTGAGGTATCACAAGACAATGCATTTCCCTCAATTTGTTATAACAACCATAGGTCCTTTTAGTCATAACATATTGAATTTTCATTTCCTTCACTCTTGATTCAACATAATCTAGGTCGATTGTTACCATTTTGTCAAAGGGGACCGTCCTAGAACATCAACTTATAGATTTTCCTTCATTATTATTACTCAAAAATTAAAAAAATCAAGAAATTAAAATGTATAACTCTAAATTCTATAATTGATGAAGGATTGGTTTGCAAACTTTCTTGGATTTGACCTTGGATTTGACCCTACTAAATTGGTAGTTTGGATTCCTTATTTTTTTGCATAATTATTACTTTTAATCACTATAATTTTAATTTATTTGCATCCTTTAAGTTTCATGTAGTATACTATTGTTTAATAATTTATTATTAAAATAATATTTAATTCTCATACCTTTTATGTCTCTCATATGAACAATATTTTGTGTTCTATGGTAACTCCTATTATCATTTCCCCTTTTCAAATGTACCATGATTCCTATGTTTCTATTATTATATGTTTAAATGTATCCTTATAACCAATTTTTTTAATTTCTATCTATCTTAATGGACCTTATTACATTATTCTAATATACATAGACACTAAACCCTACATTCTAAAATATGAACACAAACCCTTACCCAAAACTCAAATTGTAAACCACAAATTTGAAATTTTCAAAACTTGTACAAACTTAAATTATAAACTTTAATGTGTACATGCTATGGATTTTTAATGAACATTATTGATTTTTTAATGATAAATCGAATGGTCTTCAAATGAATTGCATTTTGGATTTGTGCACGTTCAATGTGATTTTTAAATAGTTCTTTCAAATTGTCTGCATTATTTAATTAGTTTGTTGATATATATTTTTTAATTGTTTAACATGTGCAGTTGCCATTTGGTTGTACATTCACATGGATCCACTATTTAGCATTGAGGATTTTATGCCTGAACCACATATTCCTATAGATCCCATAGATCCTAACCCACCACCACCAGAAAACCCCATTCCTCCTAACCCACCACCACCAGAAAACCCCATTCCTCCAAACCCTCCACCTCCTAACCCCCCACCCCCTATAGTAGACCAGGATCAGTTGAGAGAGAGCATTAGGGCAAATCTTACAGTCATTCAAGAAAATATAGATCTGATTAAAAATGAGCCTAGAATTCCCCCCCATCTCTCACGGTTTGCATCTACGATGCAAATTATTGTCGATTTTGTTCGATCTATTGATGCGGACCTAGATAGGTTCCATCAATGGAGAGACGAGAGGAGACAATTCTATGCAGATGGATTGTCTTATAAAGAAATTAATGACCTTAAAATTACTAAAGAAGCCATGTGCCAATATTTTTTTAACCCTCAAACTAGCCAACCAATTCCACCCACCAAAAAACGAATTTCAATTTTATGGTGTAGGCACCCCTTGATAGCTGCACATTTTTGGGATAGATGGTGGATGGTGTTTGATACTCCACCACATGGCAATTCTAAGGTGCCCCTATACTTTTTGAGAAAGTTATGGGCAGAGTTTGAGTTGGGTTTAAAACCCAACTATTTTGATATGAGGTCATTTCAGGGAGCTGGGCGTGGCATGCCCCAACATAGATTGGGAGCACGTGTTGATCCTCAACGACGTGCTCCAATTGCTCCTATTGTTCCTCCTGCTTCTCCTGGTGTTCCTGCTGCATTTCAGCAGCAAACCATGCTATCGACATTAGGAGCATTGAGTTCACTTTCAGGACATCTCACTCATCAGACTTCACACGCGGCGGCTGAAGTGGTCAATAGAGAGCATGGAGGCTCCAGCAATAGGAATACTCAGGCATCCACTTCAGGTGACCCACCTGCGTCTGAGACAGAGTCATTTATGGATTTACTATATTCTGAGCATCATCTTACACAGGTATGTTCATCTTTTGAACTTAATATATATTTTTTTGGAATGTGCAAAATTCATGTTTAAATAATAACATCAAATTATATATATAATACAATATTAATTCAATAAGTGTTTGGTGTAGACGCATGATCAGACAATGCCTGAAACTCAAAATGATCATGTCTATATGTCGAGTGTTGTAGATATGGGCTCACCTTTTGGTCAGGTACTTAAACCAATATATATTAAATTTAGTTTGTGTGGATATATATATATCTAATTTATTTTGAATGTTTACACATGATGTGTGATTGATATATATTATATCTAGATGCAGGGAGGTCAGATGAGCATGCCTAGTGCTGACCAAGCACAAGTTGTGGTGAGCGCTCCTGAGTCATCATCAGCTCAGGTGCATTCTTTCAAAAAGTTTGTTAAGTTTGAATTAAATACACATCATAGATCTAATTTAATTTTTACATTTACATACACATGCGTGAATGATCTATACAAATTGTTGTACATATATATGCAGGCATTTCATGAGACACCCATTGCAGGTGCACCTGAGACATCGTCAACATTTATGCATGGGCAATCTCAGGTGCGTGATCTTGAGGTCATATCATTCAAGGTTGTAAACTTTACTAAATATCCTAAACAATTTTTACGGATCTTTTAAATATATATATATATATATATTCGAGGTTTTAACATATTGATTGCTTTATATGAATATGCAGGATATAGTAGATCAGGCATTTGAATCTTCTCAAGTGACAGTTATGCTACCCGTTGAACAAAATGTTCCAGTAGATCCACATGATCATATGGTAAATTATTCATGTCTTAAAAATCATTTTTATTGTATTTACTAGATATTTAATTAATTTATTTTTTTTTATCCAAAAGTTTATATTTTGTCAGGTTTAAATATGTTTAATTATATCAAAATTTATAAATAAATTTAAATCTAATTTCAAGTTACTTGTACTCTTTTACAGCATGATGTAGGTACATCTAATCGACCTGGAACAAAGAGGAGACTTGATTTGACTGATCAGCCTGATAGTTAAATGGTTTTAAATTTTAAATAGACCAGACATCTCTAGTTTTATTTAAACTTTTATGTGTTGGACTTGACATATACATATTTTTGTTTATTTATATCAGATGACTTTAATGTGATGATTATATATATGCAATCAATTATGATCATGTTATGTTCATTTTGATGATTATATGCACTCATATGTATATGTAGATCTAGATATTTTATCTAATTTTCAAGTAATACATGCACTAGATATAAATTCTTATCTCTACAATCAAATTTCATAAATATATAATTTATCACATGGTTAAAGGTGATAAATTTAAATATTCCTTAAATAGTTTAGATTATATTCATAATAAATTAAGAGCTCGCGTAATTTTAACTATTTACCAATTCTAGAAAATATTTGAACAATTATATGAAATGTATAATCTATAAAATTGGAATGAGATTTTTAAAATGCTACTAATAAGTTAATTGAAAATCATACAACTATACAACATGATGAAACATATATGTGTGCACATGTATATCCAATTATTTAGCTTATCAATTTTTACGTGAAGACCAAAAATTGATATTTACATAGTCTCTTGATAAAATAATTTTTCAGTGACAATCGCATGGTAGACCGACTTGATGAGAACCTGCAAAAATAATTAATGTAAACTGTAAGTAGTTCTATAATTTTTTTGATTCATTTAAGTAAATATATAGTAAAAGTTACAAAATTGGATCTTATAAATTTCATAAAAATTCAAATGATGTTTTCCATAGGATGGATGAATGGGATGCATGTCATGAACCCTAAGGTATGGCTTAATGGGTCCTATGAGAATGGCTTAAGGGGAATTATGCGAGTGACTTAAGGGATGCAAGATTGTGGAATAAGGGTACATGTAAGAGGATATGACTTAAGGGTCCTAAACCCTTAACCCTTAACCCTAAACCCTAAACCCTTAACCCTTAACCATGTAAGAGGATATGACTTAAGGGTCCTAAACCCTAAACCCTAAACGCTAAACCATTAATCCATATAAATTTGTTATTCTAAGCATCACATGAACCCTAGAAACCCTAAACCCTAAACCACGTGACCTAAATCCTAGGAGATCAACCCTAAACCATTAATCCATATAAATTTGTTATTCTAAGCATCACATGAACCCTAGAAACCCTAAACCCTAAACCACGTGACCTAAATCCTAGGAGATCAACCCTAAACCATTAATCCATATAAATTTGTTATTCTAAGCATCACATGAACCCTAGAAACCCTAAACCCTAAACCACATGACCTAAATCCTAGGAGATCAACCCTAAACCATTAATCCATATAAATTTGTTATTCTAAGCATCTCATGAACCCTAGAAACCCTAAACTCTAAACCATGTGACCTAAGGGGATGGCTTAAGGGGATGTCTTAAGGGGTGTTGAGAGAGTGACTTAAGGGGATGCAAGAGGATGGATTAAGGATAGATATACAAGGATATGGATTAAGGGGTCCTAATAGAATGAATTAAGGGGAATTAATAGAGAGACTTAAAGGGGATGCAAGCGGATGGATTAATGGCACATACGAGGATGGCTTAAGGGGATATGAAATAAATTATAAACTTTTTATAAAATGACAATGAGTTAAATTTAGTTTTATATTTATACTCTCAACTAAATGTATCTACAACTATATATAGTTACCTGTCTGTAGATTCGAATTCCATTGTAATAAGAGTGCATCTCCTCTCTTTTTTGTATCAAGGGAGACCTGAAACAAAAAATGATATAAAACTTTAATAAGGAAATGAATTTAAAGACAAATATATATATCAATTAAATATATACATACAACTAGATATACTTACCAATATTTATTTACTCTGTTGTACCATCCACATCCTCTCTTTTTTGTAATGCATCTATGATTGTCTCATGATCATCCATTGAAAGTGTCCATAAAACTTTATTAGCAGGCCTCCCGTGATATCTAACTAGTTTTATATTGGTTGCCAAAATCAAATGTGAATAATGTATAATCTTCTTGTGTCTTTCATAATCTTCAAATGCAGGCAAGCCATTCTTTCTTATCAAATATTTTCGAAGCCAGGTGCCAACAACAACGACTGAACCAGTTGGATACTCAAAGTTATCATCATCCACTCTAGGATGTACCAACTTATATTTTCTCTCAACACATCTAGCCAACCAGTACTCTGTCTCCTCTTCATTCCCCTCGGGTGCAACAACAACATACACATGTCCTACAAAAATAGATAAAAAATTCAATAAAGAGCACGACTTATATTTAATTCATGTATATAAACATGCATACATATAAAATTCATCTCAATAAATAATGTACCTTCTTGTACAAGATCAGAAACACGGTCATAATCATCTGATGCGAATGCTTGATTATCTTCAATTATTGTTCCATGTTGAACATGTGTCGATGTAGGTGTTAAGGCTCTTTGTTGCCATTGTTCAACCCATTCCATATTTTCACAAGCCTCCCAATCACCTACAATACAAAATTGACAAAAGCATGCCAACTCCCTTGTCCATATTGTCCATGTGTTTGCATTCGAACTCTTAAATGAATGCCATTTTGCAGATCCATTAATTGTTTCACAATCTTGTCGAGAACAAATATCATTTTCTTCAACTAACCAAAAGAAGCGGTGAATTATTGAGCTCTCACTTACTCTTGTAGATAATTTGGTATTGCACCAATCTACAATTGCATGTGCATCTCTAAATTTTGCAGCATCCTCAAATTTTAGTTGCTCTCTAGCAAGAGCTCTTTTCACACATGCACCTGCTCCATCGTGTTCTCCCTTACCATGACCGGCTTCAAAAAAACTCCATATGTGCTGGATATTATTTTCCTTATGAACTCTACATAACCAATAAAACATCCTAGCATTTTTGAATTGACCCGTGCAATTATCTGACCATATGAGATGTTCTAGCAATTGAATTCCTCTTTCTTTTAAATTTTTGTAAAATATATCAAAACAATATTGAACAAACTCAGATGAATGTAATCGATTATCACTTACATAAAAATGGTACTCTCTCAAAAAATTTCTATTATCTTCTCTACTATCATCTGCATGTCTATAAACAATATGAACAAAAATAGATACTTGCACTGAATTATAATACTGTGATTGAATTTCTTCTTGTGGAGCAAGAGTATAATTTTCAGCAAAATCAACAACCGACAATATAGTTCCAATTGGGAATGTGTTTTTACATAAACGAAATTGATTATCAAGCCAATGAGCATACTGAGAGTGTTGAACATATTTAGGTACAATCTTATCTTTAAATTCTTTAATAAATGCATGCACAGTATTTTTTTCCATAATTAGCTCACAACGTTTTCCAGTTTTTCCATCTTTTAAAGAATACTCAACATTTTTGAATCTTTTTACATCTACTAATTGTTGTCCAAATTCATTTAAACTACTTTCATGCATACATTCACCTAATAATGAAAAGTTAGCACATCTATCACATTCTCTAGAAATACATGATTTTAAATAAAATAAGTTTCCGTTAGAGGGTTCGCAAAACAAACCTGATATAAAATCTTTGATTCTTTCAGGTGGCATATTAATACCACAAATGTCCTGCATAATTTGGTTAACATGCAAAGTGCATCGTATATATCGAAAACTATCATAATAATAACGAAATTGTACATGAGTCTTACAACAACAAGAAATTCATTGCTTATTAATTCTAACATACCAAGGTTTACACTTTTCGAATGATCTTTGACTTATTTTAATATTCAATGGTAAGATTGAAGCATCTAAAAAAATTTATATAATTCAGTTTGAGTCATATCTAAGAGATGCTTTGGATGAGGTACATGAATTTTGGAACCCACCCTTAATTTTAAGACATCTCTAATGTTAGGTGATACTCTTGTATTATCATGCCAAAATTTATTGATTAAAGATTTAATTTCATTAGTTAATTTCATGTCTGATCTTGGGAGTCTACCACTAAAACTCCAACATTGATTAATTGGATCATTTTCAATATTTTCTCTTCTTTTAGCAGCTCTAATCAAAGTTTTGGGATTTACTTTTATACATTTACTAATCCTACTTAACATTCTTTTATTTGAAGTTGCTTTATCAACTAAAGCAGTTGTTATTGCACGACGAGCCGCATTTTTATCTTTAGATCGACTTTTCTTACCTATAAAATCAATAGCATTAGCAACACTAGAAATGACTTGTTCTACTGAATCATCTTTCTTTTTTGGTTTTACAAAAATACCTAATTTTTTCATCACTTTTCTCATTTTCCACATTCTCATCAATTGCACCATGAGTTGACATTGGAATCCTAATTTCTTTCTATAAAAAAACATTTTATATATTTTATTTCCATAAGTTCTAATTTGTCTCCAAGAAACTTTACCACGAAGGTTATCTAACACATCTTTTTCAATTGTAAAAAAAACATTTTCATCTTCATCCATACAAGGGGTTTCATTTTCATTCACACAAGGGGTTTCATTTTCATTCACACAAGGGGTTCCATTTTCATTTTCAAAAGTAAAAAAGATTTCATTCTCATTTTCATCAATATGAGGGATTTGATTAGCATTTGTATTCTCATAAGATATATTTTCATAATTTTTTTGTTTTTGCATTCTTTCAACCCTATAATTATTGATATCATCAATGGTGTATCCAGCTTCATCTAAACAAGCAAAATCAATATTATCAAGACTTGGGTTTGAAAGAATACCTGGAGAGATTGTTTGAATAGGTGCATTTTCCATATCATTGGGAGGTGGATTTGAAGACATACCCGAAGCTGTTTGCATATGTACTGTTTCCATATCATTCAAAGTTGTAGTTGAAGACATAGTTGAGTTTCTCTCCATAATTGTATTTTCTTCTATATTCACCATCTCCACATTTGCATCATCTACATTCATTTCATCATTCATGACTTTCTCTTCAACATTCATTGAAGTAGATGCTTCCAAATTTTTCATTTGACGAATTCTTTCTCTTCTATCTTTTTGTCTTTTTGCCTCCATATCTTTATTTGCTTGAATTTCTTCGGGTGTCATTGACATTCTACACTTTTTTCTTTGTCTTTGTTTTGATCCCATGGTTACAAAACCCTTTTTGATGAAAAAACAAATGATTTACTTGTAACCAATTTTCAAATTTTTATCTCCTTCAAATATTCAAATAACACTCTGTACTATGAAGATCCTTTCTTCTTTGAACTTTGAAGTACACAAAAATATCATGAATACATCCAAAAAAATTTTTTTGAATCTTCTTGTAAATTATTCTTGTACTTGATTCCACTTCAGAAAATTCAACCTGCACTTGACTTTTCAACCAATTTGCAATAGAATATGCCCTGCACAAGACAAATTTGTAATAAAAAATGCAGAAAATCGAACTTGCGGACCGTACTGCAGAAAAAGAATGTTGCAAGAAAACCGTACTCTATCAGAAAATGTCAAATCAGGATAAACGGATATATTAGAAATGAGTACGCGTTATGAAACGCGTACACGTTCTTAAAAAGGAATGCGTACGTGTTTCATAATGCGTATGCGTTTTTAAAAAGGAACGCGTACGTGTTTCGTAATGCGTACGCGTTATTTTTTTACCCATTGGGTAAAGGTAACGCGTACGCATTATGAAACGCATACGTGTTTTGTTTCAATAACGCGTATGCGTTTCATAACGCGTATGTGTTATTCAAAAAATTGTTTCCCAACCCGCCTGGAGACTTGGTTTTAGGTTCGGGAAAGCTTTGGCAATCCGAGCCTTAGCCTTTGACCTGCAACTAAAAAACTAAGGCAGAATGAAGAAGAATGTTCAACTTTGACAATATGGTTGATGAATTTTTTTTCTGAATCAATCTATAAAATTAAAACCCATTACAGAACATAATGTCTAGTTTTTATATATATAATTTTTATTAAGATTGGATTATATTTTCTATTTTTTAATTAATTTCAAAGCAAACTAGTCATTAAACTTGAAATATCAGACTTTTTTTGTTTTTTAATAACTTTTTTTTGGTTAAATTTTTTAGAAAAAAAATTATATGACATCAATCTTTAGACAATTCTTTACACAATGAAAAAAAAAAATTCAAAAAAAGTTTAGTTTAGGTCAAATTATGCTGTCCGTACACGTTGATTTTTAAAAACAACAATTAAGGCCAATAAAAATTAAATAATAAAAAAAATATTCAACAAAAAATTACAAAAAAAATTCCTCATCAATCTTCATGTTGTTAGCTCTCTTTCCCCAAAAGAAATTAGTAAAATACTTTTATTTGATTCAGAAAGTGTTGTCCGTACACGTGCATGGTATGGTAAAAAAATAGGGACTTTTAAAAAGTGGTTTTTATAGATCTTTATCAAAATTTAGTTTCTACAATGTGGGTATTTGAATAATTTACATATTTATAAACTAGATTCAAATCTCTAAATTTCATATTACTGACTTTTTTAAAAATTCATTGTGTAAGTGCCTCAAATTTGCAGTTCAAGTGTGACAAATTTTGAAAAACAGCAAAAAACACTTCCACTTTTTGAGCTTTTTGTGGACCCAACTTCTTGCATCAGCCCAAACCTTTAGTGCAAGATAGTGAAGAAAAGAGACCAAGGCATGTTTCTAAAAATAGAAGAATATCAGTCTCCCAAAATGGAGAATGCTCACTTCAAAGCACAAACACAATGGATGTCTTTAAAGAAAGAGTTGGATATCACACCAGACCAATCGCTGTTCTCTTGGATGGAAGAAGAAGAAGAAATATTTTCAAATTATGCTCTGATGACTAGTGCCC
Source organism: Sequoiadendron giganteum (assembly GCA_007115665.2). NCBI lineage: Eukaryota > Viridiplantae > Streptophyta > Pinopsida > Cupressales > Cupressaceae > Sequoiadendron > Sequoiadendron giganteum. Next base: position 173,343,595 of record CM021108.1, read on the forward strand.
CATAGGTATAGTCAGACTACAACACAAGGTCCAAAAGAAGAGTCACTAGAGAATACATGCAATGATCTCTACAATATCCACATCCATAACAACTACAACTACAAGTGGAACAAGCCTCAAAAACCCACCTTTCTCAGTAGTCGCAAGCTCTACCATTACCAAAAAAATATGTAGATAAAGTATTGAGCCTATCCACATTAGAGCAGCCTCTCCCAAAGATGAGAGAGATACCACCGTTCAAACCCAAGGTCCTACAAGTCAAAATGCTCAACATGGTTGAACAATTGAAGAAGGAACTCACTAATGTATCTATGTTGAATGTTATATCAATCTCAAAGGAGAAGACATTACTCCAAGAAGCATTAAAAAAAGAAGAAAAAATACCATGAACAGATGTAATTCCACCACACAATCAAAATAGAGACAAGGAGGCCACATCAGATCCCCAACCTTTGGAAGCAATAACATACATAAATTTCATGGACGATGAAAATGTGAAAGGTAAGAAAACCAAATCCCACACCTTTCTTTTTAACACTTATTGTGGGACATAAGCATTTGCACAATAACATGATTGATTTGGGAGCTATTACCATGGTCATGCCTAAACAAGTGGTTGATTCCTTGAAACTCAAGTATGAGCCTCTCAAGAAAGGGATCATATGGTTAGATGGGAAGAAGTTCTCAACCATCAGCCACGTCAAGGATCTATCTTTAAACATCTTCATGTGTCTAACCCAAATTATTGTACAAGAAGTGGTTGTGATAGAAATCCCCCCAGTATTCGGGATGTGCCTTTCAAGGGACTGTATATTGAAGCTTGGTGGATATCTAGCAGTTAATTGGTCTCATTGGATATTGTGAACAAAGCATTAATAAAATATGAAGATCCTATCTAATTCCTTGAACCCAAAACATATAGAAAATGATGTGATCCTATTATTTGAAGAGTTACATACCTCCTTCTCAACAAGGGAGACATATTGCATAGAAATTTTAGAAGACGAGGAGGATACAAGTGTTTAGACCGTTGAATAGGAGTTCCTCCTCAACCAGTTTATTGAATCTGACCCATTTGGGAACTTCCATGCTACTAGATTGGGTACTTATGTGATATTCGATGATGACCAATTCTTCTTAAAATTGGTAAAAGAATAGGAAGAGCCTAGTAGATTGGGTGATAACATTCTATGGATGTTATATTTCAATGACACCAAATGCAAGGTCAATTTTGGAGTAGGTGCCTAGCTAGTATCCCCAAATGGATTAGAGACCCTCAAAGATATATATTTCTAATTATCTTGCTCAAATAATGATGCTAAGTATGAGGCTTTGGTCCATGGTTTGTTTCTTTCAAATCAAATGGTCATAAAAATAGTACAAGTGTTCGAAGACTCAGAGTTGGTTGTAAACCAAGTCCATGGACAAGTGGCTGCCAAAAATGTAAAAGTGAGGTCTTACAAACATAGAATATGGGATTTGATTGAGATATTTGAAGCTTTTAACATCCAAGTCATCCCATGATCCTAGAATGTAGTCATTGATAGGATGGATTAGATCGGTTCATAGTTTGAGCTAACTCTTGAATTAGAAAAAAAAATGTGCAATGTAGACCATCAATTCTCGACAATGATCAAATTGGTAGATCTTTAAGGATGACATTCAGATTGCCACTTTTTTACAAAATTTAAAAAAATCTTTTGATCATTCACAATTTGAAGCTAGAAGAGATACAAAAGGACAAGTAATCCACTTAGAAGGAAATAGGATCCTGTGAGGTTTGATCTCTCTCAAAAATATTTTGAACTACGAGGATGTCAGGAATAGAAAACAAAGATTCACTACTGATATAAAAGACTATGAATATTGTCAATGTCGGAAATGATAAAAAGCTAAAATCTGGAAGAGATGTTTCACAAAAGGATAAAGAGAGATTGAAAATTACTTTGTTCTAGATATGATGGGGTTGTGTCTTGGACCTATGATGTTCTTAGAGGATACAATCCAAGAATAATTTAACACACTATCAACTTGGTTGAAGGCTTGAAACCTATCTGATAGAAACAAAGGTCAATCAATCTGAAGGTCGAGGCATTGATGGAACAAGAGCTTACCAAATTAATTGAATGAAGAATCATATACGGTGATATTTGGCTCTACATGGATTTTAGGGACTTGAACAAGGCTTCATTAAAGGATCACGACCATTTTCCCTCAATGGAGTAGATATTACAGATTGTGGTCAGATCAGAAATGTTCTCAGTGCTCAATGGCTTTTTGGGTTATAACTAGGTATACGTCAAAGAGGAGGATCAACACAAAACTACGTTCACTACCAATTGGGGAATATTCACGTACTCAAAAATGTCTTTCAGAATCTCCAATGTTGGTGTGACCTTTCAACAAGAAATGTATATCACCTTCAAGGGGTTGATTTATCAGATCATCTTAATATATATGGATGACCTGGCTATTTTTTCAAAATCAAAGGATGATCATTTTGATCATCTAGAAAAGGTCTCCCAAAAATTTCAATAGTTCAGGATTTACTTAAATCCTAAGAAAAGTGTCTTCGGAGTGCCACTAGGTAAGATTCTTGGATTTGTGGTATCAAAAGAGGGAATAGCCATACACCCAAAAAGGGTGAAGGCTATAATAGAGTTACCACTACCAGTTTACCAAAAGGGGCTATAGTCCTTTTTCGGAAAGAATAATTTCATCAGTAGATTCATTTCAGACTTCATAGGCATCACAAGACCTATCACACTGATGTTAAAATATAATTTAATGTTCAAATGGACTCTTGAAGGAAAGTTGGATTTTGAGAAAATAAGGCAACCATCTCCACAACCCCGATGTTAGCTAACCTGAACTTCTACAAAGATTTCCTTCTTTACGTCTATAGCAGCTGACACAACATAGCTTTAGTGCTTTCTCAAAAAGATGAAGAAGAAAGCGATGAACATACCATCATGTTGCACTATAGGAATCTCAAAGGATATGAAACTAGGTATAATTTGGTTGAAAAATAGGCCTTTTGTATTGTTAAAAGCCTCAAGAAATTCTGACACCTAGTATCAACCAATAGAATCACCATCCGTGTCGCCCATCCTAGTGTTCAAGAATACATCACCAAGGGTGAGATAACTGAAAAGAGGTTCAAACGGATCACCAAGATCTTATAGTGTAATGTGGAAATTTGACCAACCAAGGTGGTTTGAGGAAGAGGCCTTTGCGAATACCTTGCGCAAGAATTGAGCTCCTTGGTAGAGGAAGAGACTAACCAGGTCTATACAAATTAGTTTGAGTTTCACAAGTCATGGGTGATGGATTAGACACAATATATGCAAAAAGGGCAATATCCAACTAGCATTCCACCTCACAAAAGATGCTACTACCAACTACAAGATACCATGTATGTACTAACTGAAGGAATTTTATCTAAGAGAAATTATGATGGTGTCATGCTCTGTTTCTCAGATAAGCCACAAGAAGAAAGATTTTTAAATGAATTCCATAGAAGTCCTGAGGGAAGACACTTTTGTGCCAAGAATACTACTCTAAAGATAATGTGTGTAGGATATTACTAGCCTTCCATTTTCTTTGAGGCACACCACCTAGTGCAAAAGTGTATTGAGTGCCAATGTTTCATTGATAAGTGCAAGAAATCTGCCATGCCACTAAACCCAATCATGATTGAGGAACCCTTTGCACAATGGAGTTTATATTTCATCAGGATGATAAACCCTATCTCCAACACCGACCATATGTCGATACTTATGGTGACTGATTATTTCACAAGATGGACTGAGGTAAGGTTTGGTTTGCTTAAAACTATTATATCTGATAACGCATGAGCCTTCATGGGATTTGGGATGATGGAATTCAATCTCAAGCATGGGGTCTACCTCAATACTACATCAAATTATTACATGCAAGGAAATGGGTTAGCAAAGTTGACCAACAAAAACTTGATCAGGTTAATTAAGCACATCGGGTTAGAATGCCAGAAGGAATGGCACAACCATTTGTGAGCCACTCTACGGGATTACAAAATTACACCTAAAAATATTGTGAAAGCCTCTCCCTACGAATTGGTGTATGGAAAGGATGTGTTTTTACCCATTTCCATAGAAATTCTAGCATTACAACTGTTGAAAGCCTTGGAAGTTGAGGAAACCAGCAAAATGGAAGTAAGATTGGTGAAACCTTTGAACCTTGAAAAAAAAAGAGAAAACATGTATGATGCCATGATAGGGTGCCAACAGATAGTCAAATGATGGTTTGATAAAAATTCATCCAACCTAATTTCTAGGAGGGAAACCTTTTGTTAAAATACGACAAGTGTGCTACAAAACCAAGACAACATGCAAATTTTGAAGGACTATGGAAGGGTCCCTTCTGCATTCGTGGATGCAAAGAAAATAATGTGTATGAGCTAGAAGACATGGATGGAAACATTTTAGATATACTGCTAAATATTATTCATCTAAAATTGTTCCATTCAAACATGCAAGTTCTTTTAAAAAATTCATAATTATGTACCATATGTAATTTTTTTTTGAAAATATGATATTTTTGTGAATAAGCCATGAGAATAAAACAAGAATAGAAGAAAGGTATTATATTTTATTCATTGAAAATATTTACATTATAATATGTTTATCGAGTTTGAAGCTTTGAGAGAAGCTTGAAGCCTTCTCATGAAAACCAAAATAGAGATACATTTCAAAATGAAAAAAGGGAGGAAACAAACAAAATAAGAAATGAAATTGAAGCCTCCATCTAATGCTAAGAAGTGAAAATGGTATTTCTTCATGTTTTTCTTCAACAATGTGGTAAGGTGGTTAATAGAATACCACATGTAGGTGTTGGTTTATTTTTTACTAAAATCAGGTTGATATTCTAATCTATCTATAAAATTTCCAATTCCAATCAAGGGCAGCTTGAAGGAGCTAGACCAACTGACGAGGATTTTAAGGACTTCCTATAATTATAAACAACATTAATAGTAACAGATAATATCACTCAATATCTCAACAAAACATGATAAAACTGAATAGAATTGGCTTTTCATCAATAATTATCAACCATTTGGAGTGTGAGATAGTCACAACAATAATTCAAAGTAAAATATATTCATTAATTTTCAATTTGTAGCAAGCTCTGGGTGAACACATACAAATACTGAATCACAAAGGAAAAATGCAACTTAGATCAGTACCTTATTTCCATTGGAGTCAAATTAACAAATACTTAAGGGTTTATAAGAGATTCAACTCGTAGCATATAAGATATTTGATAATATTGCCTTACAATATCACCAATATGTAACCCTAACTCAATAGTACTTATTAGATCCTTGTACATAACATATCAACCTACAATCTCATTTAAGCATTTTAATTAATTCCTTGAATTAAAGCTAAAATAAGAATTGCACACACCATAACATGAGATTAACAGAATAACCCTTGATCATTTTATTCAAAATTGAAATATGCTTATACATAAGAGAGACATGAGATTTAATTTATCAATATAATTCAAATGCTAGTACTGTTATACAACATTATATCTCCATGAGTTCAAAACCTACAACAAAATGACCTAGAACCTAATATGCATTTCCTCTATAACTATCAAACTTTACAATTTCTCTACAACTTCTCCTAGACTGGACCAAAATTTTCTAACTTTCTAATTTATACTTCTAGCCTTGGAATCCTTCTTATATAAAATGAAGGAGCAAACAAGCATCAGGCCAGAAAGTACACATGTCACCAGCCAATTGGATTGCTTTGTGACATTACAAAATTTAGTTACAACAAATATTTACTTGGAGAATATTCTTGTTCATTTCCATTTTTCCCATTGAGGATGATTTGATATAGAAGTGAATCTTCAAGAGCAAGCGTACTTAAACTGCCACCAAAAACAAAACCTAAAAAATTTATGACTGCAACAATTAATTAATTAATTGTTAGCAATTTACTCCCAATTTTACTCTTCCTCAGTTAAATATATATCCACCCATCACTTTTATTACTCGTCACTTGTCCAATTCAAGTTGATTACCTCATCTACCCTAGCACTGTAGGGTGTATATTTAACTACCACCTAGTTTACCTCATGTTTAAAAGACTCAAGAAATGAACTAGTGCTAATAATTTTGTATGTAGTTCTCTAGTAGATTTGAAGCCACATCATCACAAATTAGAAAAATTTGGGCATCAATGACCCTACTAGCCTACTCCTTCCATTTTTGAAGAGACTTGATATTACCTTGCTCATTAATTATATCAAGCAATAGTGTATCACTCCAATCATCAAAACTATTCACCAATTCCCTTATCTTCCTACTCAAGTCATCTGGTAAGGCTTGAAAACCTTGCAATGATTTAACCAATACCTGAGTAGGTCTCAGTGGCTATGGCTTATTATTATCATCAAATTTTGAGGCTTTGTACATTATATCCAGGTCATTGGCCTTAGGGATCCATTTCTCAATCAATGGTATTGGTACTTCCCGATCCCTGTCAAAATTATTTATTGCACCCACCAATAAAGAATAAGAATAATTTATACTTGGAAATGTATTATAAAACTTATCATTTAAATGTTGCAAAATTGTGGCGACAACTTCCCTTTTCCTTAGAGTTGCCCTCTCCTCACCGTTTTTTAAAGATCCTTCTAGATCTATGATTTCTTGCATTAATTATTTATTTGTTGGATCAACACAGCACTCTAAATCCTCCTCAATTGGTTATAATGTGGTACTAAGAGCAAGAGGCTCAGTGGGAGAATTTGGTGTGGAAACAATGGGGGAATTGAGAAATGATGACCCTAATGTGGATGGTACAAATCTAATCATAGGATTAGTTGATGCTATCCATATCTTCATTTACATCATAATTTCCACCTTTGTTTGCAGCTCAATATTCCTTTGTTTCACACTATTATATTCCCCAATCATAAAATTATATTTCTCCATATAATCCATTTTTTTAGCTTCTTCTCTTGCTGCAATTTTTTGTGCCAATTTCTCCACATTTACAATTAAACTTTTAGCCTCCATTGTTGAAGTTTTTGAATCTATTTTTATTATTAACCCTCCCCTCAAATTAGAGTTAATATATGTTATGCTTGGATTTCTTACTTCTGGGGCTAAAGCCCATATTGCCAAGGTCTCATACTCCTCACTAAAGGCAGAGTCTTGCAGTGCTGCCCTTACTTCTTCTTTTGAATTCTGGAGGGGATGCTTGCATTTCAAAACAACATTAAAGGCCACTAAGTCAACAATGTCCCATTCAGGTAATATCAAGACACTAGCCTCTGAGCTCTTATTTCCTTGCACTTTTCCTAGTACTCTCCCAATTTCATCCTCCATACCAGTTGTAAGAAGGCTAGTGTTTTTAAAAAAATATCATCATTTAAGAATTCCTTGCAAGATTCCATTCTTACATCTTGTACACACTTTCCATTCATGTCTAGGTCTAACATGATCAATTCAATTGGTCATGGAGGGGATGGCATGCCTATCTATAGGTCTTGGTCTATAACAATAATTTCATCCATCAAGTACTTTTGGGACTGCTCAATTCTTTGCCTTTTGGGAGCTGGCAATGATGGTGGTGGCGAGGGAATTCTTCTTTGTGATGAATGAAGATGAATTATCATTATGGTTCCTGGTGGTTTGAGATGTGATCTTGGTGGCTTTTCCAAATTCATTATCCCTTCTCCTTTTTTATCCTTCTCTCCCTCTTCATCACTGTCATCCCTTACCCTCTTGTAGATGGGCTTATCCTCTGGAGGTTGGTAGGTTGGTCTTTCTTCCAATGGCCTTGTAACTTGTTCCTGTTTACCAAAATCCAACTACGGATTGATTTTATTTTTCATTAAAATGTCCATGATTTCCTTGAATTATATCATCAAGAAATCAATATTCTTATGAAAAGGGGTGAACTCCATCAATGGATCATATTCCAGATTCATTTTGTGTACAATAGCCAATAATTTGTCATAGGTAACCCATTTTTATTTAGTCAATTCTTTCCTATTCAAATCAAAATGATTCTTGATCAATTTTGTAGGAAAATTGAACTCAAGAACAAATTTTACTCCCTTTATTATTTGTCTAAACAAAGAAAATAAACCCTCAGGGTCACACTTCCTTTAAGAACTAAAACTCAGATTGGATAAATCAAAGAATTTCTAAAAATGTACCCATCCTCCTTTTGTAATGAAAAAATCAAAAACCACTCTATAATTTGGATAGAAAGTCCCTTTGCCCTTTCCAATGAGATTGTCTTCATTTATACAACCAATCTACCACATGACCTCAACAAATCCGATCCTTGGTGACACATTGTAAGGTAGGATGTGTGGAGCCTCCTAAAATCCACACACTCTCAAAATAGTGTTGACTGGATATGGGATGATATCACCCTAGTTGTGGAAAAATCTCAAATCAGGCCTCCTCTCCTTGGGCCAAAGAAAATCATGCAATTCAATAGGAACCATGGGTGAATTTACCATCAACCTTGCTCTTAGTCTAGAGGCAAAACAATTATCAAACTAGAGAAAGTTAGCACTTTCTCTATTATATGAAAGGTTGGCAGTCCAAATTTGTACTAGCAGCCTTTCTTCACCAATGAATCTATTCAATTTCATTTTATCAGAGAATAAATCTGCATTCTTCAAAAAAATCATATGCATGAGCATAGAATACCAGTAGAAAGGTGTTCTTGTATCATTTGTCTATAGTTTCATTAACCCTTTGTGTATTTTATTGGCCAGGAAAGAAGAAAAATCATCAAATATAGAGAAATTTGGATGTTGTATTTGGACCCCGATGAACATGATTGTTATTGGCATCATAGTTTTAGGTTCAAATCCCAATATTTGGCATAGTGAATAAAAGGTATCCTTGAAATGTTTGGAAAAACTATCCAATTCGAAAGGCTCATGATCATTAGGGCTGATATGAATTCTTGAACCTCCTGCCTTGGCCAAATGAGGTAAGAGCATCTTAATTTTAAAGAGAGGCCTAATTTTCTTATATTCTTGCTTCATCCCTTCAAGCTAAATAGGAACTAAGTATTCACTGGGTTCAAAAAAATCAAAAACTTGTTGAATTTATTCTTTGTTAACACTCAATATAATACCTCCTACATCATCAAGGAAATCCTCATGTCAACATTCCCTTGATATCTTAATCACTAACCACCCTACAACTCCTAATCATGTGATAGTGGGCAACCGTAGATCTCGATCATCAACGAACCTAATAATTCAGATGGTTGTCAACTTTGACCTTAAATGTCGAGCACCTTTTCCTTTGAGAATAAAACATCTCTATCCATTTTAAGCATGTGACTTTTATATTCATTTTAGTAACCCACCATTTAATGTATTATAGTTGGCTTAATATATTAAAGCACTCCTAATGTTCCTTTGGCTTCACAAGATGTGACAAATGGCACCCGCCTGTGATATCATGATCATTCATTACCTTGTGATGGAGTCATCATGGGATGGTGGGGAGTGATTGAGATTGAATGGTCAATCATCAATGGTCACAATAAATCACCCCTCTACAAAATATAAACCATTTATTAAATCAAAAGGCTACATGACTAGGTCAATGTCAAACTATGCCATGAAGTTTTTTAAAAGGGGACACAGGGCCATCCTAGACTTAGGAAAATTTAAAGGAAACCATAGGAAAATATAACAAAAGATGAGAAGATGACCTAGCCTAGATGGGATGATGGGGCTTAATTTGTTTTAAAGTCTCCTCAAAAAGGAACAAAGAAATAGAACAAAGCTAGAGTGTTAGATATGAAATTGGGGTTTACATAAATACTTGGAAATAGTGGTAGAACCCTAACCTAAGACCTTTCAAAGAAAATTATATAGAAAAAACACCATGGAGAACTAGAAAAATAGGCAATGATCAATAAAAATTATAGGGAATATTTTGAAGTTCCATCAGTGGCTCTAGTTGGGGATGTTCATTCTATTGGAATGAACCGAGAATTCAAAAACTCAAGTTGTTTGGACTAAAAAACCCAACAAGAAGGAAACCTACTACTAACCTATATATAGACCTAAACTATTGTTCATGGAAAAACATACTTCAAGTGAAGTATAACTTCAAGAACTTTCCATGAAATGGATGTTCAAGAGTATCCCCTGTCATCTCTTAGATAAAGTATGAATCTTCACCCCACTTACTACTGACCAGAAATAGTCCCAACCAAATTGCACCAAATTTTACATGCTTTCCCTTATCTTCTAATCTAGAATTCCTCATTATGACCATATCTCCAACTTGGAAGCTCCCTAAAGTTTCCCTTTTTTCATACAAGTTCTTTACTTGCAACTATAATATTTCATTTTTTATTTGACCCTCCCTCCTGGTTTCATCTAACTTTATGAGAGCTTCTACTCTCAGTTGCATTTTATCATCAATGTCATTGTCATATGCCTAGAAAAACTTATACATCTCCATCAAATTATTTTGGGGCAACCTTGCATTTATCCCATAAACCAAGTCAAATGGGGTGCAACCTATTGCTTTCTTCATAGTCACCCTATCTGCCCAGATTGCTAATTTCAACTTAGAATCCCATGCTTTCTTGTTTTTATCCAAGATTCTCTTTACAATTTTTATCAAGCTCTTATTGCTTGATTATTCTTGTCTATTTCCTTGTGGGTGGTATGGTGATGAGTAGGAGATTTAGATTCCATGCTTCTCAAAAAATTCTATGTACTCCTCAGATCTAAAACACATCACATTATCTGAAGAAATCCTTTCTAGACATCCAAATCTAGTCAATATGTTGCTCATCAAAAAATCAATTACCAATTTACTGGTTTCTTTTTTTGTTGGGATTTCTTCCACCCACTTGGTAAAATAATCAGTGGCTACCAATATCCATGAGTGTCCTCCACTGGATTTGCATGCTGTCTCTCCTATAAAATCAATACCCTATTACTGAAATGGAGATTGCATCATAACTAGTTTTAAAGGCAAGTTACTAGAAAACTTTAACTTACCAGAGAAACATTGACAAGCATCGCATTTCTTTACCAATTGGTGTGCATCTCGAAAAACTATAGGCACAAAATCTAGCCCTTGATATCTTGTGTGCATTCTTTTTGGCCATGCAGTGTCCTCCACAAACTCCACTATGCATCTCAATCAGAAGTTCCTATGCTTAGTTGTTATCTACAAATTTTAGCATGACACCTTCCCCATTTCTCTACCAAAGCTCACCAGCTATAATAACATACTTGATAGCATGTAGTTTCAATGTCCATTTCTCATTGTCACTTAAATTTTTAGGACGTTTCATCTTTTGCAAATAATAAATCACACCTTTATACCATTCACAATGTTCCATATCACATATGTGTGATCTATTCTCCTCTTTCTGAAAATTTATTTGATTTGCCTCTAAATTATTTTGGTCCATGAGCTTGGCCAATCCTTTCCCTCTTACTAGTTTCGTAATCTGGATCCCAATGTTGAATTCTTGGATCCTATTGATCCATCTACACCATCTTCCTGATACGTATTGTTGTGTGAAGATATATTTGACAATAGCACTAGGTACAGATGCAACCACAATAGCTCCCATAAAATAAGGCCTGAAGGATTTTACTTCCTTAACCAATTCATATGCATGTTTCTCATTAATATCATACTTAAGCTTTGTAGCTTGTAAGGATTTAATAAAAAATACTATAGGTTGTTCAAAACCTTCTACATTATTTTGCAACAACATAGCTGCAATTGTATGCAAAGAGACAAATGAAAATATCTACAAGGGCTTAGAAAAATTAGGGGTTTTCAATATAGGAGCCTCCTTTATTGCTTTCTTAATGGCCATGAAGGCCTATGTAGACTCCTCTCCCCATTCAACCTTAGCTTCCTTCTTAAGAATCTTGGAGATTGGGTGGACTATCTCAACAAAGTTTGTCACAAATCTCCATAGAAAATTTATTTACACAAAAAAATATTGTATACCCTTGACAATGCGGGTTGTGGGAATTTGTCTATTGTAGCAACTCTCTCTAGATCAATTCTAACTCCCTCAGAAATAATATGTCCTATCAATTTCCCTTCTCTTACCCCAAATTCGCATTTCTTCGGACTCAAAAAAATACCATACTCCAATGCTCTTTTAAATATCTTCTCTAAATTCTCACAATGATCATCTTCCCTTTTGGAGTATGTTGTCAGATCATCTTGGTATATCACCAAAAATGTGTTAATGAAGTCTGAAAATGCCACATCCATGGCTTTTTGAAAAGTAGCCCCTGCATTTGTTAAACCAAAATGCATTCTCACATAAACATAAGTCCCCCTAGGTGTAGTGAATTTCATCTTATATTGTTCAGATTCCTTGACCATGACCTAGTTGTAACCAGAAAACCCATCCATCATTGACATCAATTTGTAGCCTATCACCCTTTGTAACATGTCTTCCATGTTTGGTAGTGGATAGTTGTCTTTTAATGAAGACACATTCAAATTCTTGAAATCTACACATAATTTGATGTCTCCATTTTTCTTTCTTATTGGTACAAATTTTGGCACCAAAGATGAATGTCTAATTGGCTTAATGATCCCTGCATCACTTAGCTTCATCAACTCTTCTTGCATTTTGGGGGCTAAGGTAGGATTAATAGGCCTTTGTTTTTGCCCAAATGGTTTAGCACCATCATTCAAGGGAGTCTCATGTTGGAACAGATCCTCCCTGTATGCCTTAAGATCATCATAAGACCATGCAAATACATGTTTGAACTTCCTTAATAGGTCAATAATCATTCTTATCACTTTTGGTGGCAATTTATTTCCAATGCATACCTTTTTTTGTGATGCTTCTGTTCCAAGATTTATTTCTTCCAAGTCATCAGGATGTGAAGCAGTATAATTAGCCTTTTTCTTATCCTGATTGTCAAATACTCTTTCTAATACAACTAAAACCTTAGGAATTTAATTTGTTTTTTATTAAAGTACCTCATTCCCAAATACAGTTTCTTTACCATCAACTGTTTCTACAAAAGCTCAAAACTCAATCTCTTGACCTTCATATTCATCCACACATCTCAAGAATCCTAATATGTCATCATCATCATCAAAAACTTGCCAATTTTTAATATTATTAGGAACTGATGGCCTAGTTTGCACTTCAATCTTTGAAATCCTTACAAATTTTATATCATCTAGTTTCAGCACTATGCTTGCCAATAAATATGCTACTCTTTTGTAGCCTCTCTCCATCTAGTCTATGCCAAATGCATCAAAATTTTACAACTCATCCCAAAGAACATTCCTATACTATTTCAATATCTTATTCTTTGATGTGTATTTATCTCTAATTTGGGAAATCACAAGCTCTGAATCTCTAATTACCTTGAGCTTCTTAATCCCATGTTTTTAAGCTAGTCTCAACCCTAATAATAGTGTCTCATTTTCTACCACATTATTAGTGCAATCAAATGACAAAGTGAAAGAGAAATTAAATTTCTTTCCACTCGATGAAACTAACAAAAAACCTATAGCTAATCCTTCTTTTGAACTTACACCATCAAAGTATATAGTCCACAAGTCATAATTATCTGATAATTTTTTTACTTCTGTGTCAATCAGTGCAGTAGGCTTGTCACATTTTTTAGGGAATTCATCAACTCTAAACTCATTTATGCCATTATCAATAAAAAATTTCATATTATCACTTGGATCATGCTCGATCATATGAGATACTCTTGGTTCTATCTCAATCTTGAAATTATTTCCATCAATGTAAAAGGTGGCAAATGATAGGTCACATTGCATGCTACCCCCCATTGATGCACTCCATTGTATTGACAATAGCATCCCATAATGCGGTGGGATGTCTGCAACTAGCACACTCATGGTTAAGTCTTTCCTAGGATACTGAGTCAATTTATACAGTAATGCTCTGATAGTACCTATAACCGACACTTCCCTTGAATCCATTGCATACCATTTACCTTGAGTGGTATCAACTATCAGGCCCATTGCCTCCATGATCTTGACTGGTATAACATTGTTTCATGCCCCTGAATCTTTCATACAATTCCTTAAAGTCTTCCCATTTATAATAACACTCAAGAAAAAGGGGTTTATATTATCAAGGCACAAACTAATAGAATTCCCTAAATATATAGGGGGAATTTGTCACACAATTTCCTTTGGTTCTTTCTCCTTTCTTTCTCCCTCTTCCTTTGATTTCTTACAATTACCTTTTCCAACCTTAGTAAAAACAACACCTTTGATCAAGGCTACTTCCTTTTCACTATGTTCATCTATTCTCATCATTTCTAGCAAAGGTACTAAAACTTTAATCTGGGAAAGTAGCTGAAACATATCTATGGGTGTATATTTTGGTAGGTCAAATGCTATACCTTCATATTTTTCTTGTTTCTATTGTTGCTTGCTTCCCTCAGTTTTATTCTTCTTCTTGTCCTCTAAAATAGGTTCAGTAGACTTTGTGATCATTTTTTTCTTCACCAATGGTGAAGTTGTATATCCTTAGGGCTTTGGAATTTCTTTCTTTTTCACTAAAATCTTGTCATTATTAACCTCTTTAACCTTGACAACATCTTTCTTGTTACCAACTTTGACATCCTTATTTTAATCCCTTTGTTCTTTGATAAATAAGCTAGTAGGCTTACCTTGTTCACCACCAACAGTTATATTTCTCAACTAAAATGATATTTTCACTTGAGTATCCATTTCTATGGTCAATATTGCAATCTCATCCTTTGATGGTGTCTTGAAGGAACTTGCATCTTCACCCTATTCCATATTGCGAGCATTATGATCAAAATCACTTTCTTCATCAGAGAAAACTTTTTAATGGTATATTTCATTTATTTTTCTCTAATTATCCAAATCTCTTCCTTGTGATTCATCACTAGAGGAACATTCTTCTTCATCAATATATGATCTAGTCATATAAATATCCAAATTAACCTGCTCAATTTTAGGAGACTGCTCCTGAACTTCTTTCTCTATTCCCTCAACAAAAAGTAACTGAGCAATACCACAATGACTTTGATTATGTGGATGTTCACAAACTTCAAACCATGGTATGTCCTCTACCAAATTTGTTGAATTCTGTTGTAGGGCGTTTTGTGGATGTTGATCTTGTATAGACTTCTGGTTGGGCAAGATTGGTTTTCCATCTTTACAATTTGTATTATAAGGATAATTTTGCAATCTAGGAAGTCTTTCATTATTATTATATTGTTGCTTCTCATTTCCTATACCCTTTTTTTGCTTGGAAAAAATATGTTTTATATCCTTCAAAGTGCTCAATAACTTATCCCATTTATCTTCATCTTTAGGCTTTGAGCCAAAAACCTTTTCAACTTTGTCCTTGGGATTCTTTGGGAGTGTAGGCTCTTCTCTTCTTCCATATTTCCCAAAATCTCGCCTATTAATTTCAATATATATAACCACCCTGAAAGCATCCCTCATGGCTTGAGGGTCTTTATCTCTGAGGAGATATGTCATTTTAGCATCAAAATCAATTAAATATGTTGTCAGAAAAAAAAATTCATCAAGCCTGAGGACCTAGAATAATTTATGCATTTCCTTTTGAAACCTTAAATTAAATTTTGTTACAGGCTCATTTAGTGACTTCTTAATATTTTTGAATTCATTCAACATGAAACTGGCATTGGTCTAATCACCATACTGTTCCTTGAAACATTTTTCAAATTCAGCCCATGAACCAATACTAGCATTAGGTAGACCCCTATACAAATCCATTGCATCTTCTACCAAGGATTGTCCAAATAGTTTCATCACAAAATCCTCATGCTCCACTTCATAGTCATTTAACATATCCATAAAAGCTTTCAAATGTTCCTCTACTATCACAACATTATTACTAGAAAATTTACTCATCTTTTCTCTCAAATCATCTCGGATGGGATTTGGATAACCTGGAATACCATCAAATTACAATTGCCTATATCTTTCATGCTATATAGGTTTTCTTTGAAATGGTCCCTCAATCTTCTGACAACTAGTATTCGATCTTATATTTTGTACTCTAGGACCTCCCTAACTTTGATTTACAGGGTTAGTAGCATGGATTGTCGAGCCAAAACTATTTATGTTTATATCCAAATTTGTTTTACGACCAAATTTGGAGGCATTTTGGAGAGTTGATGAAGTTGCATCTTTTGTAGCATTATCTAAGCTTGGCATCTTTAGGATACTTATTTTTCCTTTCATCTTTGTATTTGTAGCTTCAATTTTTGTCCTCTCCAATTCCTCTGCAAGAGCCTCACCCTCCTTTCTAACCTTTTCTAATGCAGTCTCAGCATGTGGTGGGAATCATGGAGGAAAGTCTTGCTTTGGAGAGTGGGAAGTCACCTTATAATTTATTTTAATCCCCTCAACCTTTTGTTTTCCCTTGTTTAAAACAAGTTTAGGATTTGGATCACTTGGTTGAGGCTTAATAGGGTCTCATGGTTTTGGTTGGGTATCAAATTCACCTACATGACCTACCTTAGACACGGGCCTTGTTTCCTTATCAAATATTTCATGTATGATAGAGCCCTCAACACTTGGCTTAGGTTTCTCTTGGTTCAATACCTTCATTGTTGAAAAACTATCTAGTCAACCTATCTCTTTCAATCACAACATGCATCAATTTTTTTTCTATCTCTTTTTCTATTTTCTTCCCGAGGTTAGCTTGCATTTGGATCTCCTTCCTTAAGAAATCAATTTCTCCAAAAAATTCTTCAAGATTAGGTAAGGTCATTTCAGAATTTGATGTAGCACTTAAATCTATAAGATTCACATCTTCATGTGCATGTAGAGAAAGTAAAGGAGATTTTTCATTCTCAGCAGGAGGAGGAGGCACATCACTGGTTATTCTCTATGATGGATTTGAATGCTAATCCTACCTCTTTTCTTTTCACAATATTGAACATTGATCGGTCCTTTATTTTGACATGTTACATCCTCTTGGTTTGGTGTATTAAATAATGCATAAAAAATCCATAGCTATCTGATTCTAAAATTTTAGATATTTCTTCAAAAAATTTAGGGATAGGATGTAAAGACTTAATTGTATCTTGATGTATAGGGTTTTGTGACGCGGGAGCTGCATGAATTGATCCTAGTCCTTTCTTTATCCAATCATTTTTCTTCATTCTAGGAAGTTCACTCTCCAATCTTTGTTTTGGATTATACTTCATAAACAACTTGGTGCTCTTCTTTCTATGTACTTGTCCAAAATATCCTTCAAATTATATTGAATCTTCAAAATAAAATGCACACTAGTGCAAAGAATTCAAAGCTACAACCCAATTATCTTGGGAATACCAAATATATGAAAATATCTGGTGGACTTCAAAAGATATTTGGAGCTTTGTATTGACAACTTACAATATATTTCACCAATGAATCGAAACACTTTGAATAATAGAAGATAAAGTCAAATTTAACACAAAACCATAGGCTCGACCTTTAAATCATAGAAACATGATGAAACTCTATGCAAAAATGGACAATAACCACATTGGCAAAAAATATTTCAATTAACTCCCCAGTAGAGTCACCATTTTATTAGTTTGTTTTTTATTGAAACTAGGGCAATCTTCTAATCTACCTATGCAATTGCCAATTCCAATCAAGGACAACTCAAAGGAATTGGACCAACTAACCATGATTCTAAGGACCTCCTACACTTTGGGCCCTGCAAAAACTGAGAGGGTGATCCTTTAATGTGTTTATAACCTCCTCACCATAATTATAAACAACATTAACAATAACAGATAATCTCACTCAGTAGATCAATAGAACGGGATAAAACTAAATAGAATTGGTTGTTCATTAATAATTATCAACCATTTGGAGTGTGAGAAAGTCACAACAATAATTTAAAGTAAAATATATTCATTAATTTTCAATTTGTAGCAAGCTCCAGGTGCACACAAACAAATACTGAATCACAAAGAACAAATGCAACTTGGATCAATGCCTCATCTCCATTGGAGGAGTCAAATTCAAAAATACCTAAGGGTTTATAATAGATTCCACTTGTAGCATATAATAAATTTGATAATATTTCCTTACAATATCACTAGTATGTAACCCTAACTCAGTACTACTTATCAAATCGTTGTATAGAACATATCAACCCACAATCTCATTTAAGAATTTTAATTAATTCCTTGAATTAAAGTTAAAATAATAATTGCACACACCACAACAATGAGATGAACAAAATAACCCTTGATCACTTTATTTAAAATTGAAATATGCTTGTACAAAGGAGAGACATGAGCTTGAATTTATCAATCTGATTCAAATGCTAGTACTGTTATACAAAATTATATCTCCATGATGTCAAAACCTGCAACAAAATGACCCAGAACCTAATTTGCATTTCCTCTGTAACTATCAAACTTTACAATTTCTTTGCATTTTCACCTAGACTCGATGAAAATTTTCTAACGTTCTAACTCATACTTCTAGCCTTGAAATATCTCTTATAGAAAATGAAGGAGAAAAAAGGCATTGGGCTAGAATGTACACATCCCACCAGCCAATTGGACCGCTTTGTGACATTTCAAAATTCAGTTACAACAAATATTTCCTTGAAGAATCTTCTTTTTCATTTCTATTTTTCGCATTGAGGATGATTTGATATAGAAGTGAATCTTCAAGAGCATGCATACTTAAACTGCCACCAAAAACAAAACCTAAAAAATGTTATGAATAAAATAGTTAATTAATTAAGTGTTAGCAGTTTACTCCCACTTTTACACTTCTTCAGTTAAATATATATCCACCCATCACTTGTATTCCTCATCACTTGGCCAATTGAATTTGATTTCCTCATCTACCTTGGCACTGTAGGGTGTCTATTTAACTACCATTTGGTTTGCCTCATTTTCAAAATACTCGAGAAATGAACTGGTACTAATAAAATTGTCTACTTTTCTCTAATAGATCTAAATTCAATTCATCACAAATTAAAACAATTTTTGCATCAATGACCCTACTAGCCTGATCCTTCCATTGTTTAAGAGACCTGATATTACCTTGCTCATCAATTATATCAGGCGGTAGTGTATCACTCCAATCAAGAAAACTCTTCACCAATTCCCTTATCTTCCTACTCAAGTCATCTGGTAAGGCTTGAAAATCTTGCAGTTATTTAACCAATACTTGAGTAGGTATGAATGATTGTATCCTATTATTAACATCAAATCTTGAGGATTTGCATATTATATCTAGGTCATTGGCCCTAGGGATCCATTTCTCAATCAATGGTATTGCTACTTCCTAATCCCCATCAAAATTATTTATTGCACAGCCAATAAAGAATAAGAAGAATGTATATTTGGCAATCTATTATCAACCTTTTCATTTAAATGCTGCAAAATTGCGGTGACAACTTCCCTTTGCCTTAGAGCCACCCTCTCCTCAGTATTCTTCAAAGAACCTTCTAGCTCTATGATTTTTTGCATTAATTGTTTCTCTTTTGGATCAATAGAGCACTTTATATCCTCCTTAATTCGTTCTAATGTGGGACTAAGAGCAAGAGTCTCAGTGGGATACTTTGGTGTGGAAAGAATGGGGGAATTGGGAAATGATGAACCTGATGTGTATGGTAATGATCTAATCATAGGATCAATTGATGCTACCCATATCTACCTATACCTCGAAATTTCTACCTCTATTTGCAGCTCAATATTCCTTTGCTGCACTCTATTATATTCCCTAATCATAAAATTTTATTTCTCCATATAATGTATTGTTTTAGCTTCTTCTCTTTCTGTTTTTTTTTTGTGACAATTTGACCACATTCACAATTAAACTTGTAGCCTCCGTTGTTTAAATTTTTGAAGCTCTTTTTATTATTAACCTTCCCCTCAAATTAGGGTTAATATTTGTTATGCTTGGCTTTCTTCCTTTCTGGGCTAAAGCCCATATTTCCAAGGTCTCATACTCCTCACTGAAGGTGGATTCTTGCAGTGTTGCCCTAACTTCTTCTTTTGAATTCTGGAGGGGATGATTGGATTTCAAAATAGCATTAAAGTCCACTACATCAGCAATGCCCCATTTAGGTAAGATCAAGACACTAGCTCAATCAACCAATTTTCTTCAATCTTCTGGAGCGATTTTCTTAAAATCACTCATCAATTGAGCCTTCAGTTCATCATCTGACCTATTTAGACTCTGAGCTCTTCTTTCCTGGTACTCTCCCAGTTTCATCCTCCATACTAGTTGCAAGAAGGTTGGTGTTTTTACAAAAGTATCATATTTAAGAATTCCTTGCAAGCTTCCATTCTTGCATCTTGTACACACTTTCCCTTCATGGCCAGGTCTAACAAGATCAATTAAACTAGTTGTGGACGGGATAGCATGCCTATTTGTAGGTCTTGGTCTGTAACAATAATTTCATCCATCAATTCCTCCTGGGACTACTCAATTATTTTCCTTTTGGGAGCTAGCAATGAAGGTGGTGGTGAGGGACTCCTTCTTGATGATGACTAAAGATCAATTATCTTTATGGTTCCTAGGAGTTTGAGATGTGATCTTCA
Source organism: Sequoiadendron giganteum (assembly GCA_007115665.2). Classification (NCBI taxonomy): domain Eukaryota; kingdom Viridiplantae; phylum Streptophyta; class Pinopsida; order Cupressales; family Cupressaceae; genus Sequoiadendron; species Sequoiadendron giganteum. The sequence goes on from CM021108.1 coordinate 173,364,211, forward strand.
TGGATTTTCTAGATCCATTATCCCTTTTCCTTTTCTATCATTCTCTCCTTCTTCGTCACTATCATCCTTTACCCTCCTATAGATGGGTTTGTCCTCTAGAGGCTGGTAGGTTGGTCTTTCTTCCAATGGACTTGTAACTTGTTCTTGTTTACCAAAATCCAACTCCTAATTAATTTTCTTTGTCATTAAAATTTCCATGATTTTGTTGAAATCTTTCATCAAGAAAACAATCTTCTTATGAAAAGGGCTGAACTCCATTAATGGATCATATTTTGGATTCATTTTGTGTACAATAGCCAATAATTTGTCATAGGCAGTCCATTTTTCTTTATTCAATTCTTTCCTATTCAAATAAAGATCATTTGTGATCAGGTCTTTAGGAAAATTAAACTCATGAACAAATTTTTCTCCCTTTATTCTTTTTCTAAACAAAGAGAATAAACCCTTAGGGTCACACTGTCTTTTAGAAGTAAAAATTAGATTGTATAAATCAAATAATTTATCCAAATGTACCCATCCTCCTTTTGTAATGACAAAATTAGGACCACTGTATAATCTATATAGAAATTTCCTTTTCCCTTTCCATTGAGATTATCTTCATGAATGCAACCAATCTTCCACATGACTTCAAAAAATACGATCCTTGGTGGCACATTGTAAGGCAGGATGTGTGGAGCCCCCTGAAATTCATACACTCTCAAAATAGTGTTGACTAGATATGGGATGATATCACCCCAGTTGTGACATATCCTCAAATCAAGCCTCCTCTCCTTGAGCCTAAGAAAATCATGCAATTCAACAAGAACCCTGGGTGAATTTACCATCAACCTTTCTCTTAGTTTGGATTCAAAACAATTATCAAACTATACAAAGTTAGCACTTTCTCTGTTATATGAAAGGTCAACAATCCAAATTTGTACTGGAAACCTTTCTTCACTGATGAATCTATTCAATTTCATTTGCTTAGAGAAGAAATTTGCATTCTTGAAGAAAAAAATATGCATGAGAATAGAATACCAGTAGAAAGGTTTGCTTGTATCATTCTTCTATAGTTTCATTAAAACTTCATGTATTTTATTGGCCCAGAAAGAAGCAAAATCTTAAACTACAAATAATTTTGGATGTTGTATTTGCACCCCCATGAACATTATTTTTATTGGCATCACAGTTAGGGTCAAATCCCAATAATTGGCATAGTGAATAAAAGGTAGCCTGGAAGTGTTTGGAAAAGCTATCCAATTTGAAAGGCTCCTGATCATTAGAGTTGATATGAATTCTTGAACCTCCTACCTTGGCCAAATGAGGTGGGAGAATCTTAATTCTAAAGAGAGGCTTAATCTTCTCATATTCATGCTTCATCTCTTCAAGCTCAATAGGAACTAGGAATTCACTAGATTCAAAAAAATAGTAAACTTGTTCAATTTATTCTCTATTAACACTCAATAGAATCCCTCCATCACTATCCCTGACCACCTGCATGACAGGATCATACCTTCTGACTACTACCCTAAGAAAATCCATATCTTGAAACACATTAGGTACCACCAATTTTCCCATGTCATAAATCCAACCATTTGAGAATGGATGGGGAAAATTCCTTTGTCCAAACCATAGTTTGAACATCTCGAAACCATTAATCAACACCCTAGCATCAGCTACATTAAAGCAATCACATACTAGGTCCTCCCTAAGGTTTTTTCCTTGCATTAGGGCCTACCCTTTTCTTCTATCATTTTTTGATAATGGAAATTGATCTAAGAAGTCATCATATAGGTTCCTTTTCAAAACTTCAATTTGGCCAGAGTGGTTCTTTGATGGTGCCATTCTGAACAAACTAGGGTTTGTCTAAATAATGGACTTTTAAAAAGCTAGGGCTTTTCAAGGATGCACAATTACAAACACGTAATTTGAAATTTTAACAAATTTCACTTACTTACAACCCTAATATTGTTTTCAAAAATTTCCCAACAATCACAGAACAAATGCTCCTAAATTCAGGCTAAAATTTCATAAAGAAATGTAGACTTTAACTTATGGATTTTTGACTTGCAGAAACCCTAATTTCTCAATGCAATAGCTTGTGATTTCTTCCTCGATTGTAAATTGCTCTACGAAATTCCTTGAATGCTTTTTGTGAGAATAAAATAGGGAAATAATTCAATTATTTAATCAAATTAGGCAAGAGTATGTCCCATCCCCCATTACTGCTCACTTGTGCGCTTCACCAATGAATCCAATCACATTTGACGTAGGCTTGAATATTACTCGTTGATCTTCATCTTACTTGAATCATCGAACAACTACATTTTAATTAATCTGAAATTGACTTCCACCATAGAAAATGGCCCACCACCTCCTGTGTTGTCAAGGAAATCAATGCATCAAAATTCCCTTGATATCACAATCACTAACCACCCTGTAACTCATGTTTGCGTGATAACGGGAAACCATAGATATGGATCATTAACGACCCTGCTTGTTTAGACGGCTGCCAAATTTGACCTTCAATGTCGAGCACCTTTTCCTTTGAGAATAAAATTTCTTCACCAATTTTAAGCATGTGCATTTTATAGTCACTTTAATAACCCACTAGTTTTATGTATTAAATCCGGATTAATATATTAAAACATTCCCAATGTTCCTTTGACTTCACCAGATGTGACAAGTGGCACTCGCCCGTGATATCAGGATCATTCAATACCTTGTGGTGGGGTCATCATGGGATGGAGGGGATTGGCTAAGATCGAATGTTCAATCATCAACAGTCACAATAAATCACCCCTCTGCAAAATATAAACCATTTATTAAATCAAAAGGGGACATGACTAGGTCAATGGAAAACTATGACATGAAGTTTTTTTAAAAGGGGACACAGGGCCATCCTAGACCTAGGAAAATTTAAAGGTGACCATAGGAAAATATAATGAAAGATTAGAAGGGGTAGAACCCTAACCTTAGACCTTTCAAAGACCACTTTATAGAAAAAAACACCATGGAGAACCAAAAAAATAGGAAAGATCAATGAAAATTGTAGGGCATATGTTGAAGTTCCATTAGTAGGAATGACATGAAAAAACCTTAGTCCTCAACACCATGGCTATATACCAGAAAGACAAAGAGATTTTTCCATTCAAGATTAGGAATGCACTCTATGCCATACTCCCTCAGAAGAAAGGAAGCCATGGGTCGAGATAGCGAGCGATGCCTCTCTAGGTCTATGGTGCAAAATTTAGTGAGAAGTGGCAACCAAAGCACCTCTTTCCTATAATCAATTCTGTTGTGAAGGTCAATGGCACTCAGAAAGCTTCCACCAAAGACAACTACTTGCACAATCTTGCTAAGCCATTCCAAATACACAAAATCAAACAATGCATGGCATAGTTCAATTATCCAAGGCTTGGAGATATCTAAATCCAACAAGGAGGCCACAAAGTAGGAGACAATGTTTGAATTTCAAGGTGGCTTTTTTTCATCCTTCACATAATCCTAGTCAAGAACCCATTTGAATGGCACAATAGTTAGGCAATCATTCTTCCTTATCGAGTGTTAGGACTAGAAAATTCTCACATTTTCACTAGCCTCCACCTAATTTTCTCCTAGTTCCCAAAAGAAAAATTCACATCAATAAAGTGATCAATACAAATCAGTGAGATTTATGTGACAAGATCCATTCCACAGTCCCATAAATATGGCCTTTTGTATACAAATATTCCCCTAATCATGATAGATCAAAACAAAAAAATTAATTGATCTATGAGTGTTTGAGTTCTTCCTCAAGTTTTATGTTTATTTTTCATTTCCATTTGTCATTTAATCATTCAAATCCATTATCATTTCATGCATAGCCAAAATATAGCAAAGCCACTTCTCATATCATGAATTATTCCTCCTTATCGGCAAGACATGAGCTATGTCACAACGATCAAAAGGCCCTAGAGATAACAAGACTGCATAAGCGAGAGGACAACACTTACCATCTAACTGATGAAGATCCATCAGCATGAGAAAAGCAGTCAGAGAAAATTTTCCAAGTCATGCTAAGCTCAAAAGTGAAACCGACAAAAACTTCATCGGCAAAAAACACATATACTCCTACCGATAAAATTAAAGGTTTGTTCTATCAAGGAGACATATATCATCCACTCGAATTCCTTGGATCTCATCGATCTTATGGGTCACACCGATGGAGGAAGTTTCAAGGAGAGTCTTACCAATTCAGTTGAATGGACAAAGCAATCAAAGAAACATATCAAAGAGATGTGTATTATTAGATTGAATCCCTTGGGTCTCTTTGATGATGAAGGTTAGACCAATGAGAATGATTTTATGGGAAGTCTTACCGACCCTTCCTAGTCGATAAAACAATAGAGGAAACACGTCAAGGAGACCAAAACAAATCAGTGGAGTATCTAATTTTCTTGGTGATGGGTCATGTCAATCTGATAGTAATAAAGAATGGCTTATGCTCATCAGATAGACACTAGGTTATAGCCAAAGGAACTTCTAGCAAACCAAACTATTTTGAAGCCGGTGTAACTTTTAATTTCTCTCTCCAAAATAACGTAAACTGAAAAATAGTAGAAAGGGCCATTGCACAACGTTGATATAAGTATTGAATGGTATTGATGATGTAATAAAAGAACTAAAGGATATGTTCAATTGAAAATAAATTTGGTAATGTCTTGGCGATCGTTCATAATGTATAATTAAAATATGGCACCAAATGAAATACACAAATCAGCTTGATATTAGAAGAAGTCCCACCCATGCCAAACTAACATATCGATCTGGAATTTTGAATTTCAAATAGACCCACTGCATTTAATACTAGTAGCATACATTAATTTCTACATCAACATGCTTTATATGAACAATTATTCTTAGAAAATGAATTAAACCAGAAGATTTTTATGAGTCACAGTGGGAAGGATGGGAGGACAAACAGGAACCACGAGATTCGATGCACTCTGGAATATACAAGTAAGCACTTGAAGCCTTCTACTATTGATAATTTAAATTTAATTTTTCCATCTTGATGAAAGTAAAATGGAAACCCCAAAATTCAAGGAAGAAAACAATAGGGTGAGGGTAGTCAACGCAGAAGCAAGAAAAAATGAACTGAAATAGGGGATGAGCCAAATTCAATAGAAAGGAAGTTCAACCAAGACCTCATAGAACAATTGCTTGGCTTAGGGTCAAGGGCTAGTAGGTTTGCACAATTGAGGGCTGATATAGAAAAATTTGAGGATAAATGTAAACCTATGAGACACTTGGACTTCTGTTAGGGGATATGAGTTGTTTATGTTCCATTATCATCAAATAAATAGGTTTGAACTAGTATGTAATCCTTGGAACATTGACTTGGTAAAATTAGTCATCCCAAATGTATTTGTGAATGTGGAACTAATGAAAATCTTGGCTAATCATTACAACCTTGGCTTAAAGGCTATCTATAATTTACAAGGAAAGTCATTTATATATGTGTCCAAGACTACAATTTCAAAGGTTTTTAACCTAAGTGAAACATGTGATGAGCCAATTGTATATGATGATTTGGAAAGGGAATACTGGAGAATGGAACAACCTAAAAAGGGTGGAGATTTCCATTGCATAGAACCAGAAAGGATGGAAACCTCGTCCCACTTGAAGATAACAATGGCCCTCCTTTTCATGTTAATTTATTCGAATCTTACTTGAAGCACACATATCTCTTACTATGTCAGATATTGGGGATGGAGGGTTTTGAGTTCATGTATATAGAGCCAATGGTGATTCTGGTAGATGTTCAATGTCATAATTCTAGACCATTTCACTATGCTTCTTACATTTCCAAGGAGATTGACTTAGGGTTGTTGGAAATCAAAAATGGGTCTTGTACATTGCACTCCAAACACTATTCTATTCTTATGCACTTGATATTATATTATGGTCAGGAAATAGGAATGTGGCCAGAAGAACTAAAAATTACACAATGTGATAAGGAGGTCCAACGATTGCCAATACAACCATGGAATGCTATTTGGTACAATAGGTTCTTAAATTATAACTATGTTCTTTTTTAGGAGGATTTTGTTAAAACATTGTATATATTTTTTAATTACCCCTGTGAGAATTCCTTAACTGATGAAATCAAAATATTTTTGAGGCCCAGAGATTTCCATGGACCTACAATTTTGGGACATAATTAGGATGATTGGAACTGTTATGTAGATGCTACCATGATTAGATTATATGGTTTTGAGGACACACCTTTTCTTTTCCTAAAAATAGTGCCAAACAAAGTTGTGTACTTGGAAATTGTTAGGTGGATGGAGTACTCAAGTGTCATGAATTTAATTGGTTATGAAAAAAATCATTCATGTCAAATACATTGTTCTTTGGCAATTTTATTGTGCTATCAAAGGATATGATTCAATCCTAGATAAACTATCCTAGTTCAATTTGAAAAAGCTACACCTAGAAAGGGATTTCTTCCTGAAGGATACATTGATGCTACTAGAAAGAAAGTGAATTTGGGAAGATATGAACATATACCTTACCCTAAATATGATGCAATTATAAATATGGAGGAAAGGGAGGTTGCATTAGCCATTGATGAGTACAATAGGAAGATTGAGCAACAACTGAAGGAAATAGAAGAGAAAGAAATTCTATCTTCTGGAAGTGAAGAAGCCACTGGTGAAAGGGAACGTAAAGGTCAACATGATAAGATCTATAAAAAAAGAATTGAAGAGTACCAAACTTCTAGTAGAGAACATGAAATCGATGAAAGTTCTGATGTTGATACAAGGAAATTGGCCTATAGATCAGGTTGTTTCTGATAATGAGATTATAAAATCACCAAAATTTAGATCATTCCTATACAAAAAAAGGGAAATGAAACAAGAGACTCTGTCACTAGTATCACACCTAGCCATGAGACCCAATTGTTGAAAAAATTGAAACTGGATGTGGACAATGAGATAAAGAATATGACCCCAAAAAAAGGAAGGAAATTATTGGAATAATCTAGTGTGTTGATCTTTCCTGGTTTGGATTTGAACTCAGCTCTTGTTTTAAATATTTTTTTGCATAATAATAGTTCTACTCAAAAACTTAGCCCTGAAGGAGTCATTGAATTCTATAGAAGATCAAAATATAATTTTCATGAGAATTCTCTCATGATTTGGGCTCTATATTCTCCACATAAGAAGTCTATGATCATTGACACAGAAGAATAATTTGGACATGTTATGACACTGAAAGTGGGTGTAGTTGATCCTATAGCTATGATTGACATTGGCATCAATAAGGAAAAGTTGAATAAAGCACAAATTAAAGTGTTGATAAAAGAGAGGGGTATGTACAAAACTAGTAATGAAAGACTATTGAGAGAAAATGAAATTTTGAAGGACACTAAGTTGTTGACATAAGGGGAGAGCTCTTAGTCAAAAGGAAAGCAAGAGGAAGCACAAGTGGCCAAGGAAAAATATTATGCACTCTTTTTAGTACTACAAAAAAATGCACACTAACTCGATGATCTGGATGAACAAGTTATGGGGAACTCATTCCTAGAGTCATGTTGCAGTTCAAGAACATAAAAGGGTCAGTGATTAAATTCAGGAAAAGATCCAAGAAGCACAAAATAAAGATCCTTCTAACATTGGAGCCATTATAGTTGTTGAGTATATTCAAAGGAAACAAAAGGATTATTACGTTCACCTTCAAGCATATACAAAGGAACTCACTGATTTTGTAAAGGAGGGAGTTCCCGCATTGTTCAAAGGAGGTGGAGAGATGAAGGACATGAATGGATGGATAGAAGAGTGCAGGTCAATATTGCATAGAGCTTTGGAAGCGGCCAGGAATGAGGACTCAACATTAGGTGAGACTTGTGAACACATGGAGAATATGGTAATCATGGAGATAGTTGCAAGGAACATTGTAGAAGATGTTAATACTCACGAAAGGAAGGATTACCTAGATCACATGAAAAAATTCCATTTATGGCTCATTGGAGCTTAATATTTTGTGTTTAATTATTGTTAATTTCAAAGGAATTTCCCCTTCAAGATATTGATATTTATGTTGAACTCATAATGATTGAAAGGATCATCACTACATTTTTAATCAGAGTAGGCATAGTAAGAATATACATTGAAAAATCTTTCTCTTCTATTCAAACAAGTTGTCATAATGCATACTATTTGAGGATATACATAATGGAGAATTTTTTTAAAATCTGGTGGCAAATACTTTGTGTCTATTGTTTGTTGAATTAAGAAATTATTTGTTTGTCTCCATACTATTATTTCTATGCTATTTGAATTTGTATATCCAAGTTGATATTCAATTTTCATAAGAACACTTTTGTTGTTTTGTGTGATCAATTTAATTGGTTTCTATTAAAAGAATTAAAATCCTTCTGATTGATTACATTAGCTTAGAGGTAACATTTCGATTAGTAAGAAGAGTTAGGTAATTGATAATATTTTCAATTTGTATCCATAATGATGTTGTCTTTTTATTCAAATTGAGGGTACACTTCATTTTTCAATACACATTTGTTGTCATTGTGTGATTCTTTTAACTGGTTCCTTCAAGGAATGACTAAAATCCTTTTAATAAATCACAGTAACTTGATAGGGTCAATTGGATAAATAAGTAGAGTTTGTCAATCACATTCTTGCATGTTTATACAAGTATAAACAAGTATAAGTGATAGGCGGTTAAAATTATAGCCAGTAATTAGGTCACATATCATTCACCTCTTGACTCCATTAGCCCAATAGGAGTAGGAACTGGTCATCCTATTTAATTTTATAATTTCATAAAACCTTATTCAAACATTCACATTTCAAATTCAGTACTAGGAGTAAGAGTAGTTAACAAGTTTTTGTCTATCCCACACTACTTTCCACTTTGGATAGATCCATCAATTTAACTGAATCACACACTCCTCTAAATCTCCACCATTATAAAGGTATACATGCCTAGGTCTAGCAGAGTCTAAAGTGTAGGGAGCTAGCAACCAAATAGGTTATCTCCATTTAGTGGTTCAAGAATGTTCCAAGTCTGATCATAAAGCCTGACATCCTTTTAGGATTTCTAACTCGCATTTTTGAGATCCAACACTAGGCATTTAATTATATCATAATTGAACTCACCTATGAAGGAATATTATGGGATTTGGGGAAGGAGAAAAATAGGGGTACCTAGGCTAGATGACATAGAAGGAAGCAAGTTGAGGCTAGCGAAAAGGAAAATGCAGTGAAAAATCTTACTAACTTAAGAGCTAATTAAATGAGATTTTTGCTAGGATGGGATGGCTATTTATAGAAAATGTGCACTAGCGAGCTTGAAAAATGAAAATTATATTTCCCATCGAGTGGTAATAGAGAAAATATCAAAGCAACAGAAGGTGAGAGATGAATTGTACAAAAAATCTAGCACCAAGCCTTGAGAAATAAATTTGGGTGTTGGGAGTAAATTCTTTTGTGTACCAATTGCCTCCATGTGTCCATTTCCATCATCAATGCCAACCTAATTTATCATGCAAAAAGACATTTATTGAATTTTCTAAATTCTGAAAAATTAAATATGAATTTATTTTTGGAGTACCTTGCATCGCTTAAAACACGATTTACATTGCAAAGAGCATGCTTCCCAATGCATGGATCTTATTTGTGAAAAATGAGGTGAAGGGAATGTACTAATTACATTCTCATGGAAAAAAATTCATTCCAGAGGGATACAGATCCCTACTCCACATGTATCACCTTGCTAGTAGCACTTAGCAATCCAATGGTAATGAAAACACCTTCTTGCATGTGCGTGTAAGGAAACTAAATGAACCCAAAAAGATTTTTTTTGTTGAGTATCAAAAACCACAAGTAGTCGTTTCTCTGCAGAAACTTTCTACAAATCTTTCAATGCAATAATGGCGAAGGCATCATCTTCTAGTTGAAAAAATAGAGTTTCATCTACTAGACCAAGCTACACCAACATCTTTGGGAGGGATTTGTTTGATAGTTCCTTAGTGTTGAAAGAGTGGATTTATGCTTATACTAAAACCATACTAGCAGGAAACCCCATTAAGAAGGAAGCAGTCATGGATTTTGCTGACAATATTTTTGACCCAAATTTGGATGTGAACCTTGAAAAACCTTAGGGAAGGGGAAATGTAGAGAATGGTCAAGTATGAGGGAACAAAAGGCTTTTTTTCACAACTCTGGTATTATGCTTTTCCACAATTCATGTTTCCTGCTATACACCTATGTCCAGAGCTGGTGGATGCATGTGCAAGGAGATTTGATAAAGAAGTAGGGGTTATAATTGGTAATAGGTTAAGGGTTACAATTAGTGCAATAGTCATCCAGGATATGTTGTGTATCCCTATAAACCGAGGTTCCAAGAGATTTGAGAATAAAATGATGGAAGAGTTTTGAAAGACTAGAACCAAACAATTAAATTTTTACATAGATGAAACATATGAGAGGCCAAAACGAAATCATCTTGTCTTCCCTCTACCATGCATAAAGTTCAAATTAGGTGTATAGGCTATTTCACAATGTTGACCTATATCTATGGATTTGAGGACAATGAAACGGTTGATGCTTTCCAGAGGGGCTTATCTTTAATGCTTAGGAGGCAGAAAAGGAAGATTTTTTATTTATTTTGCTAATGCAATAGCTGAAAAGATGCTAGATCAATTGAGAAATTATGTCACTGCTTTTCGATTTAGGTATTCTTCTTTTTTTGGCACATTTGATTTTGCATCAAAACCCCTAATTTTTTGAATGAATTTTTTCTCTCTTTAAGTTTGATGTAAAGGGGTTGAATCATCCAACTTTGGTCTAGACCCATGTGCTTTCCAATATGTGGGATTATTAATCATTTGTGGATTATTTCCTACAACTAGTTCTCTTAAATTTTTCCCCACACCCTGTGGGTTAGTTTTCCCATGAATTTTTACAATGGATGAAAAACCACTAGGACCCGATTGATTATTTTCTAGGAGCCAAATTTTTTTTCATCAAATTCCATGGTTTTATTGAGGAGCCTTTTAGGCTACCTAAATTTGTAACATATGGGACTTTTACTTTGGAGGCATGTTGTCAAGCAACTATTTTTGACAAAGCCTATGGCACCAGAAGACACAAGAAGGCACTTTACCCAATTCCCCTCACCATTTCCAATAGCTAAGTAACACCTATGAAAAGGGTGGAGTGGGATATGCTTACTAAAAAATTGGATCCCCTGGGCCAAGTCCTTATTTGTGATGCATGGAGTTACAATCCAATAAGGAATCTCCTAATTGTAAAACATGAAAGGCATGACTATTTAGAATCAATAATGAACTCGACCAAGGAGAGGGTAGATTTTTACATCAACCTTTCCTTCATACTATTCAACCAGCCACCATGGCTCAACTTTTATGTTTGGGTGGTAGAGTTTCAACCTAGCATCCTGATAGCCCAGTCCCTCAACACACACTTAAAATATATGGGATCATTGGAAAGAAAGAGGGTGGATTTTAGGAGGTTTTGACAAGAAACCAAGTACCTTGACACCATGTATGGAGATTTCAAGCCGCATGATGATAAGTTCAACCAAATTTATGACAAGGAGGTCAAAATTGATGATTGTAATCCCGAGTCTAATCACAAGATTGGACTGGAGGAATGGCCACTCTATACCTCTTGGCCTCAGAAGCCTAACGTACAAAAAGGAAAAGGGAAGGAGCTAAAAGAAAAGGGAACACAAATCAAACCTTCTCCTAGCACCCCACCAAAAGGAAAAAGGACCTGACAGTCCCCAAAGAGATTTGTTGTGGCTCCAAAAGCCCAAGCTTCAACAAGATCGATCGTCAAGGAATCTGAATTCGCTAGTTCTTTCAATATGAAGAGGAGGTGAGTCCAAGACTTAGGTGAACTGGTCATATAAAGAAAAGGAGAAGAAGAGGGAGACTCCACTCTACTAGGATATTTAGCTTCAACAACCTAGGTAAGTTTTTGCCTTCTCTTCTTTCTTCTTTTGTATCTTTAGTTGTTCATTTTCCCTCATCTACTGAAAAGTGTCCTTCATGTACGAGTTTTGATGTCCTCATTTTGAATACACCCCCAGCCATATTAAAAAATGAACACCATGAACAAACCCCATGCACCAAGAGAGCATCATCCACATCGGTTGCAATTGATTCTTTAATCACCCTATCAAGAGCACCCATTGAAAATACTAAAGCATCCATGTTTCCAATTTCAAAAAACCCATTAGATATTAGGCAAGTGCCTCTATTTCCACCCTCTTCCCATTTCAATCTCATGGTTATCTTTCTCTCTCAATCTGCATATGGAATTCCACCTTTTTCCTCGATAACAATTCCCTTAACCTCTTTGCAATCTCAGACAACTAAAGCCTCTCCTTTTGTCACCCTCTTTAGCCTCTCTCTAGGTATTTTAATTGATGCAAAAAGTATTGACACCCCACAGAGTCTCTAAGGCCACTTGTATGAAATGAAGTAGGCCTAACAAGAAATGAAATATAAACTATAGATAAAGGCCATGAAAAAACTAGCTGCTTAGAATATTGAGTCCTATTTTGATGAAGATTAGAATTCCTGGTTGATGGCTATGATGAGGCCACTAATGTCTAAGCAAGAAGGAGAAATAAGTTTAGAATATTATGGCATCTAAGCTATGGGCCCTGATTTAAATGAGACTCTCCCACACGAAAAAAGTGAATCTGGCTAAAAGAGCTCAGAAGTTAGACTACACTGACTATGAAAAGCTGGACAAAAATTTAAAGAAGTGCGAGGTAAAGTTGGAGAATGTGAAAGACATGATGGATAGGTTGTATAAATAAATCAAAGCCAAAAATGTGGAAATGGCCTGCCTGAGATAGTTACATTCTCATAAAGGGGAAGTAGATAAGTTTCTTGAATTGGCCCAAAATGAGAATGATCAACTTTGTGTTGAGGTAGAGAAATTGAAGAATGAGATTATTGTTGAACATGAGGAAAACAAAAAATATCAGTACAAATAGAAGAAGATGGATAGAGATATAACTATAGGGAATGTTGTATTGAATGGGATACAAAATGAGATAGAGATGTTGGATCAACAAAAGGTGGATATGCAGAAGGAATTAGATAGAGTCCGATCACAAGCCTTTGATGATCTTTAGAGGGCCCAAGCATAAACAAAAATGATGAAACAAGGAAAGTAGGAGGTCAAGGTTATTTTAGAGACTCATGTCGAGGAGATTGGGAGGCTAAGCTTTGCGCTTATAGGCTCTATCTATGAAAGGATTCAGTTGGAGGAAAGAATAAAAGCAAGGGAGTTCCAATTCTCGTAGGAATTGGTTGTGGCACAAGGATTTGGGATCCTCTTGATACTGAAAAAGTTGATTTCCACTCATTGGGAGAGAATAGTAGTTGTAGTCATAGCATTGAAACCAATATTATAGCTTCTAAAGGATGCCTAGGAGTTAGATGAGAAGGTTGGCTTAGTAGCTGACCAAATTCTCCACACGTATGCCCCCTATGCTAAGGAATTAGGGAGCTTGATCTCGAAACTATGTAAAGCAACGAAATAAGCTTTAAGTGATGCTTGAATTCTTGACCAAAGGGAAGCCTCAAGGAATGCAAGTGAATTTGTCACCTGCCACAAGCTCATGTCAGAAAGTAAATCTTTTTAGGTAGTGTTAAATAGGAAGGTGAATGAGATCAAGAAAGAGTTCAAAATTGTGCTTGAACCCAGATTTCTTGCCATTTTCTCATTAGATAAAGGAGTGTTAACAATTGAGCAGATCGTAGATGCAATCAGTCTCAAAATCCCTACCTCCACAACACTCTCAGGTCTAATCCCATAACCCACCAACAAGGAGATTGAGAGGTAAATCCTTCCCCTTTCTCGACTACACTACCACATCATGTTCATTTCATCAAGGTGGAGAGGGTTTTATTTTAAAGAAGTCCTTGATCTATATTGAGCTTACAAGATTCTATGCACCCTCATCCTACCCACTAATGTAGATTGGGAGATCCAACATCTCACCTTCCTCAAACTCCAGGAAGTACCATAGGTCTAGGTTCACATGTTCGCAAGTGAAGGTCCCTTGTGAGTCACCAGAAATATGAAGCAATTTTTTCCTTTGAACATTTTTTGGTTTTCAACCTTTGTTTCCTTTCCGCTTCAAGATAGATCTACACCCAAAGGAAAAAGACTACTCTTGCAAAAAGATGTACAATGCACTATGTGGTGGTTGCACTTTATATATATCGTTTTCCTTTCAGGAATAAACTGGAACACATGCTAGCTTATCAGGGATTTTATTCAAAACTGCTCTCACAGATATGAAATCACTTGCTCACTTGAAACATCATCCATTTTTGTTGGGTAGTTTTTACCTTCCACATAATGATATTTAGAGGTAGAGTTTTTTAGGGAGTGCAGTAATTGTATCACTTTTTGGGTGGAACCTTTGAATCGACATCTTCAACCTCCATAGTCGATCAATTATTTTTTATGTCTAAAATCTGTTTGTCTTATGATAGTGTACCTTCGCTAAAATATCTAAAACCATTAATGAAGTAGTTGAGACTTAATGAGAAATAATTTTTGAAATCTAATCAAGATCTAAGATCAAATTGTGAGCTATCAGATTCAAGAATCTGGCAGCTTCTTCTTCTGGATTGTTTGTGGTGGTGTCATCTTCTTCTGGCTATAAATAAAAGTTGGTGGTAGGAATTAAATTTTTTTGGAGTTTTAAAGTTTTAGTTTTTTTTGTGAAGAACTATTTTAGGGAGCTCTATTTTTCTCAGTGATAGGAGGTTCTTTACAAGATACAGTTAATTCTCTTTGGCATGTTGAATTTAATTTAAACTATTGTCGAATTGGTATTTGACCTTTGTTTTCAATTAATTTATTTTAGAAGGATTTGATCAATTAGGAAGAATTCTTTGGGATTGTGCATGTTTATGGCCTTTTTCAAGTTTCTTTTAATATTTCATTCGTATTGAAAATATTGTGTTAAATCTATATGTTGATATTTTAGATAATTATTTTCATGTTTTTAGCTTCTATGTTTTATGTTGTCTTTCAAAAATTGAATTATGTCCATTGTACTTTTTCATTTTCTATAAAAGATGTCAATTTTTATATTATGTTGTAGAAGAGGAAGGGTTCTTTAAATTTTTGAGTATTCCTATTAATATTTAGAGTTTTCTTATATCTAATTGGACCTTAATGGGTTCTTCCCATGGGGATATTTGAAAGACTACATTGTGATTTCTTTAGCCTTTGTTGTTCATTCTCTTCCCAACAATGAAAGATTTGTTGTATTATGTGTCTACCTTATCAGTTATAATAAATATTTAAGGTTTAAAATGTTGTAAAAGATTTGGTGCATTGCCATCTTTATGTTTTATTCACATTTCTTTCTACCCCTTTCCCCCAAACACAAAGAAGAGTTATCTTTCTTTAAATATCTTGGAGGCCATTTAGTGAGTCACAAATTGGTTCCCCACTCAGTGAATTTCCCATAAGGTTGGTTGTAGAAGTGCAAGATTTAATGATCAACAAATACAATAGTTACCAAGACCAATATCTTCAACTTCAACTATGGTGAGGGTAAAATTGTAATGCATTGCCCCATTCATCTAGCAGAAAATCATGAACCTCCTCTAAGGGAGTAGCTAACTCATGGATATAACACTTCCTCTTTACCATGGAATGTGCAGTTAATGTTTATGGGACTAATAGGGTAAGGCTCTAAATGATCTTTTTCTATGGGTTCAAATCTGATGGTCACTTTAGTACCATATCTAGTTATGAATAACATTTGGGAGCAATCAAAAGATAGGTATCCACCTATCTTAGCAATGAAAGCAGAGGATATATAAATAGAAAAATTAGTAGGGAGGTCTTTGACTAAAATTTCTTGCAACACATCACAACCAGGGAATGCAAGCAAGGTCAAATTTAGGTACATAATTAATCCCACTATTCTAACAATAGTGCCATCTAACTATAAGACCCCCTTGGTAATAGGTTCATATTTGATTCCAAACTTATTAGTAAACACTTTAGGCATAAAAAAACTATTAGCCCCAAAATCTATCATATAGTTATGTAATATATGTTTTCCAATAAGTAAAGAAAATTAGAAGGGAGGTGGCTTACATTTTTTGTTGGAATCCCCTTTTGCTTTAGGTTGCACTAGTTTTCTTGGTGGAGTAAGTTTCTCCTTTCCTAATGCCATAGTTTTTTTATGGTGCTCCTTCAAGGCTTGTTGCAGGAGATTCCTTTGAGATGGAATGAAAAAATTCTCCCACACGGTAACATTCAATTTATTCTTCTCCGTCTAATCAACTATGGCGAAAGGAATTTGACTGCTCTTTGGGAAAACCGTAGGGGAAACAAGCTTTGTCCTTTTTTGGGTGACCTTGGGTTGCTCTATAGACCTTTTAGGCTTAGCAATAAGATGATTTGATTGTGAGACATTTATTATTTTCCTTCTTGGTCTAGCATCTACACCTTTTTTAGGTTTTTGAGATACTAATGCCTACCCAACCATGGAAGATGTACCACCCTACATTGCTCTCCTTTTTAATCTTGTATTATGAGCTATTGTTTCAATAGCTACTTGGTTTACACCATAGAATTCTTCCTAATGCCAATTGACTAATGAAATTTCTTCATGCAATTGATCTTCCCTACTAGAAGCTATTTGGTTTGCATTAAATTGTTTTCCTAAGGTGGAGACTTCATTTTGAACCACTAGATTTTGCACAAATTCCCCATTTTGGAAAGAATTTTGATTATGAGGCTACTCACATGTCTAAAAAAATTCCTTCTCTTAAGCTATTCTATTCTAAACTGGGACCAAAAACTTTGAAGTGTTGGTAGTAAGTGGATGTATGGAATTCATGGGCTTATTATGACTCCACTAATTCTATTGATAACCCTAATTTGGAAACTGATAAGGCCTAATATTTTGAGCTTTCTACCTCTTCATTGATACTAAATCATTACTAATACTTTAGAGAAAGGTTCCATATGAATCTAGAAATTTAGTAGGAGAAGAAGGTTGGCTTGTGGAAACCACTAGAATAGGGGCCATTGGGATCTGAGGAATTTTTGGTTGTGAAGGAAGCTTTTAAAATAGAGGCATTGGTGGCCTAGGAACTATCTTCCTAGCTTGTATGAAAAAAATTTATACCTTTATGGAAATATCATATACCTCTAACGAATTAAAACAACCCATAGAATGCATCATAACAACTATGTCATTGTAGCGAGCCCTCAAGAAATATAGGAAAGAATATTCTTGAGAAGGTTTCACCAAGGAAAGGATTTTATCCCAATTTTTTTGAAATGTATAGTTGAATTCTCTCATGAATTCATGAGGTGATCTTTTGATAGTGGTCAATTGTTCTACCAAGGATAAATGGTCACTTTTATCCTCAAAGTGCTTGCATAGTTTTTAACCTAACTCATCCCAATTAAGAATGGATTTAGGTGGTATACCTCTACAACACTATAATTGTTTTACTTTCAAGGAAGTAGCTAACAATCTAACAACCACATTGTCTCATTATTGAAGTGAGGGATGTGTTGTTTGGTGTTTCTGCACAACAACAACTTAGATAGAATAAAGGTTATCCTATCTCTCTTGAAAGGTTGATCTCGATGAACAAAGAGATAACCCCAAGGTATCTCAAGTGTCAGGTCATGACAATTCAATAGAACAAACTTAGTGACAAATTTAAAAATACTAGTAATCACAAAGGGACCTTACAAACAAATGTTGGAAGCTCTAAACTCATCAAATTTTAAGATATGATGATGCTCAAATTTCTAGTTCTAACTGAATAATAAAAGAAACAACAAAAGATGATGGTTTTAGAAGTCCTAACATTAACACTATTTCTAAGATTAACCATGGAAATGAATAAACACTTGGAATGGACCAATTCCTTAAGCTAATTTATGTTCAACCCAGGCTATACCTACAATCTTGTAAAAAACAACGCAATCTTTTAAGGTGTTAAATATTTTTAGACTATGGGCATTCATTCAATGAAACTAGATGAATATATATAGTTCAACTAAGCACATAAATATGAGGTAGAGGTTGAACTTGCACAACATTCCCACAATCAAGAAGCTGCCCAAAGTATGAACTAAGGATTGCTACAACACTCCAAGCATTAAATCCCAAGCATTACTAGCTAAACCTAAGATACTTTCAAACATTTCCAAGTGATTTAGAAGATAGAACAAGAACCATGCAAGATTATGCAATCCAAAGAAGGAACCAACCATAGCACAATGTTTTCACTTTGTATTAAATCATTACATTAGCAACAATTCTGGTATATTACAACACATGCTTGAAATGTAAAACTAACTTCTAATCTTCTAACCTTCTACTCTTCTACTAAATCTCTTGTTTACAAGTCTTTTGACTTAATCTACTTAATTGACTAGTTGGAGAACCCCTACAGACAAGGCCAAAGGCCATAATTATAGAAAGCCTACCCATGTGAATTAGAGCTAGGGTTACAAAGAAGGTCAACCACCAACCAAATCGGCCCAGACAGCCAGCAATAACTCACCGCCCAACATTAAGTGCATCAAGTGCCCCTTCAAATTGATCTGGGACCACAAAAGTCATGGTACATTCCCTCGAGCCATGCCCACCATTAATGCCCCATCCATGTGAACAACAACGCACCCAAAACACCAACTCGAATATGAACCACCGATTAGACTTGAGTTGGGAAAATGAATGACTCATATCGATTCAAACCACGTTGAGCCATCCATGCCTCATCTACCTTGCATTGAATCACCACCAAACGCATCAACCTTGCATGCAGGGATGGGTTTCATCTAACAGTAGCCGTAATGTGCACTTGACTGCACTTGCAGATCTTTCCAAATATTAAAAGTACACCCATTCATCCCTTGGCCCCAAAAACAACCCTTAGCTCAATCCAGCCTACATTAAAATAGTCCAACATTAATGCTCAATAAATCATGAAAATCCAAGCTGATCCATTAGAGTTCCTAAGGTAAGAAAACCATGTGAAACCTAGGCAGAAGTGAAACCAGAGACAAATGGAGATGGAGCTATGAGCAGAATAGGAACAAAGACACAAAACAAGCGAAGGCGGAGGAAAAACCAAGATGGGAATGAAAGGAAAATAGGCAAGGGTGGAAATGTAACCAAACCTAGCAGAGGCAGAGACAGAATCAAGATAGGAACGAATGGAAATAGGCGGAGGTGAAACCAAACCCGACAGAGGCAGAGACGAAACCAAGATAGGACTTCTCACAAAGTCCTGAGTTCATACTCCATCCCAGTTCTAGTTCCGATGAAAGAAAGGAAGACCAGAGCGGACCCAAGGGAAACAAACCAACCCAAAGGCCGAAAAGAATCAAATGACAAAGACGCAAAAGCAGGAAGAGGAACCGAAATAGGAACAAAAACCGAACTGTGAACTTTTCCAAAGTTCAAAGTTTAGTTTTATCCCGGATCTACCTCCAATAAATGAAATAAAAGGAAAATTGAGGAAAACCTAAGGGAGGAAAAAAACCCTTTGGCCAAAAATGAGAAAAGCAACGAAGAAAACGAGAAGACAGCAACAAAATAGGAATGGGAACCAAATGGTGTACTTTTCCAAAGTTCAAATTCTAGTTCCATCCTGGTTTCGCCCATGTTAGAACAAAAGGAACAAGGAAAAAAAAAGAAAACCTAAGGGAGGAAAAGAACCCTTAGGACCCAAAAAAAAACAAGGGGAAACAAAAGGCAAAATAAAACCACCCCCAAAGAGGACATTCATGCGACCCCAAGACCACCAAGAACTCAAAACCAAGGCACCCATAACCAAGACAAGCAACAAAGACCAAAACATCAAGATTTTCTAAGATATTTACAGAAGGGGTCAGGCCATAGAAACGGTCCAAAAGGGTAGGCAAAGAGAGGGTCCCTAGTTTTAGTGGGGCATGTATACAAAACTACACAACAAATGGTGACTCCGTTGGGGAAATGCTCCTGAGCATTTTGATGACAAACTGGAATCAAGAACCTAGAATCCATGGTTTTAGTCCAAGCATCAGGTTACATTTTAGACAATGTTTCATAAATTACATAATAAGCAAACCATTCATGTACCAGGGTCAAAGTATGTGCATATGCATTCATTTCCCTTTTCTAAGTTCCAAAAGGGACCAAACTTAGTCTAACAGGGCTACATAAGGATTCTAAATCCAAAAGAAACCTAGATAGATCCTCACTTCCAGTCATACGTCCATAGCCCCGGTGAGGTTATCATTATGACCCTCCCTAGAATAGCTCTACTACCAACCAAGTGTCCATGTCCCCAGCCTATGCAACATCAGATGAAGGAATTCTACCAGTTTGAATGAATCTGAAAAGATGATTGGAGTTTGTAAGAGAAATCCCAGAACAACCCCCAAACAAGTAGCTAGTTATACAAATGCAATGGGTCGAGAGGAAAGCAAGAAAACCCCATGAAAAGTAGAGCAGTAGAAAGGAAACCAATCCAAACCAAAACTAGAGCAGTAGAAAAGTAGAGAAAAAACAAAAGAAACCCTACTCTAACCAAGGCAAAAACAAAATAACAGAAAGGAAACCTAATTTACTTATGTATAAGGAAAGAGTTGTAGATAGCTCAGGACTATAAATAATTCTTCAAATGCTTCCCATTGATAGGTAGTGGGATATCTCCTCCAGTGAGGGTTTTCAAATGGAAGGCATTATCTCCCAGAATCTCTGCAATCTGATAAGGGTCGAGCCAAAGTTTGTCAAATTTTCCATGATCCCCTTTTTGGTCATGGGCTTTATCCTAGTAGAGAAACAAGTCAAAGATTCTAAAGGCCCTCACCTTGGCTCTCCTATCAAACCATCTTTTCACTATACCTTGATGTTTGGCAAATTTTTCTAGGGCTTCATCTCTTCTCTCTTCAAGGTGTAACAATTCAATTAAGCGGGCTTCATGCTTATCCTCTCCATCATAATATTCATTGATGAATTGCAGGGTAGGGATCTTTAGTTGGATGGGAAATGCAGATTCCAGACCATATACTAGGTGATAAGGAGAGGTTCCTAAAGATGTCTTATGTCTAGTATGATCTTCCAAGAGAGAAAATCTAAGTTGGGTGTGCCAATCCTCAGGGTTTTACTCTAATAGGTTCTATATGACCATCAAGAGGTTCTTATTAAAGTATTCAGTTGGACCATTCCCCTATGGATAGTAATTGGATACAAATTTTATGGTAATCCCATGATCCTAAGCCCAGTTAGAAAAATTTAATGATGCAAATGCAGGAGCATTATCACTAACTAACACCAATGGAAAAACAAAGCAATTGATAATACCTGACTCCATGAAATTGATTACCACTTTAGAAGTGCATTACTTGCATGCAAGAGCCTCGGTCCACCTAGTAAACTAATAAGTTATAGTAAGAATATACATGTGGCCTACAAATGATGGTGGATTAATTGGACCTATGAATTCCATTCCCCATTGTGGAAATGGTTTTACCTCTATGATAGGATGAAGTGGAAGAGCTGCATGCCTCTCCCTTCTTGTTGCGGTTTGACATGCCTGGAAAGTTCTCACATGGTTATGTGTGTCCTTGAAAAAGGTAGGCCAATAATAGCCTGCCCTTAGGATCTGATTTGTAGTGGAAGGTGTTGAACCATGCCTGTGCCATATTTTTCATGAAATTCAACCATCACTCTCCCTACCTCTTCCTTGCTCAAGCATCTCAAGTAGATACATTTGTGATTTTTCTTGTATAAGGAAGATCCTTTCATCATAAAACTACCACTCTTCAAATGTAGAGCTCTCCTTTGTACTGAATTAAGGTTTCTAGGAAACTTATGATTCAACAAGTAGTGGATGATGCCATCATACCATTCCCTTGGAGAAACATCTTCAAGATTATAATGTTGGGCTACAAGGTCAAGACCCATTTATTCCATTGTCTTGGCCAGTCCTTGCCCTCTTACCAACTTCATGGGTTGAATTTCAATATCATACTCTTGTAACATAGTCACCCACTTGGCCCTACATTCACCCAACTCATTCTACATTAACAAAATTTTGACTGCAAGATCAAGGAATATAGAAAATACATTGTTTCTCAGTATATAGTGCATGAACTGCTTCATAGTTCAAATCAAGGAATAAGCTTTCTTTTCAACATTAGGATATCTCACTTTCGCATCCTTCAAAGGTGCACTCATGAATGCTATGGGATGCTCATTCCCTTGATCAAAATTTTGTGTCAACAAGCCAACACAAGAGTGATCAAAAGAAAATGAATAGATGTATAATAGCTTTGCATAATCAAGACTCACCAAAACAAGGGCCTCAACAATAGCTCTCTTGATTTCTGCAAATGCTTCCTTAGCCTTTGTATTGCATTCAAACTTTTCTTCTTGCTTCAACATGGCAATCAATGGTTTGACTATCTCTGTAAATCCAGTGATAAACTTTCTAACAAAGTCAATCTTGCCAAAGGACTTCATTTCTTTCTTTCATGCAGGGGGTTGAATTTTTAGTATAGCCTCCACTCATTCAGGATCAATGAAAATTCCTTGATCTGAATTAACATTTACTAAAATATTTCCCTCAGTGACTTCAAAGATGCACTTTTTTGGATTTAGTGAAATACAAAATTCCTCGCACTTCTAGAATACTTTGCATAAATCTGAAACATGATCACTTCTCTTCTTGGAAAATATTGTAAAATCATCCATGTAGATGATTATGCACTTCCCAATGATGTCCTTGAAGTCAATATCCATCACTCTCTAGAACGTAGCTCCAACATTGATTAATCCAAAGGTTATTCTTATGTAAGAAAAAGTCCCCCACTTCGTGGTAAAGGTAGTTTTGTGCCTATATTCATATTGGACCATGACTTGGTTGTATCCAGTGTACCCATCCAAAAACAACATCATCTAAGATCCATTAACAATCTAAAGTACCTCATCTAGAGAAGGGACTGGGTAATTATCCTTTTCTGATGCTCTTTTCAGGTTCCTGAAATCAACACATAGTCTAATTTCTTTGTTTTTCTTCCTTACTGGAACCAAGTTTTCAACCCATGTTGAATGTCTTACTAGAAATATGATCCATGCTGAAAGAAGATTATGCACTTCCTTCTGAATGATGGGCTCCAACAGAGCGTTAATTGGTCTTTGTCTCTACCTGAATGACTTAACATTTGACTTGAGTAGGATAGTATGTGTAATGGTCAAAGTGTCATATGTACTCAAGTCATCATAAGTCCAGGCTATCACATCCTGATATGTGTTCAAGGAATCAACAATTCCTTGTCTCTCCTCTTGAGTGCACACCTTACCAATAAATACATTTTTGAGATTACTTTGGGTCCCCATGTATATTTCACACTGACAATCGAGGGACTCCATTTTCATTTTTTGATCCTGATTTCTTATCCTATCTAGATCAAAGATCCTTTCCAATTGCACCATGCCTCTCAGGATGGTATTAGTCTTCAAATTGAGGACTCCTTCTAGGTCCATTTCAGCCTCATGAGGATAAACCTCATTAATCACTTGAGAAGAAAACACATCACAACTAGTGATGAAATTGAGAATATCCTTATCATCTTAAAATACTTGAAATTTGGTGACATTGTCAGGCACTCAGGGTACTAGAACAAGCTCCATAGTGAACTTCCTTAAGCCTGAAAGTGATAACAGTTGCAATGTACTTGCTTCTTGTGCTAGGGAATCAGTAGTCTCATTCTTACTTTGAGGTATCAGCTGAATGTTGAAGGAATCAAATCTTTCAATAAGATCCCATATTTTGTGTCTATAATTGGCCATCCTTCTATCATGACATGAGTATTGTTTTCTCACTTTCTTGATGATAGGAAGGGCTGGAGGAATCACTCCATGATTCCTGCTCTAGGTCTTACTTGGAAGACCCCTATGGTGTCTTGCTTCACCACCTTAACCTATAGGACCTACCTCTTGGCTAGGCTCCCCTAGTTCTCCATGCCAACCCAACTACCAATACATATTCTTCCAACCAAGTCAACCTTGGTACTTTCTTTGCAATTCTTCCCTTAGCCCTTAATCCACCCTATAGGCTAACCTACTCCCAATACTAGATCTCATCTTTGTAGGGGTGTGGAGATGTTTCAAATAGGTTCACACCATCACATGATGGTTCTTGAGTTTCCACCTTACTTCATTTACCCATCGCTTCCACCAAACCCTCATTTAGGGTTAAAAAGGCTACTAGCCTAGGAGCCCCAATTAGCCCTCCTTCTCCGAGAAATCAAGATAGTAATCCAAAGTCTTCCAAAGAACATTGAATCTTTCTTTGGGGTTCTTGGTCCTCATGCCTAACATTTGAATATTTTTGATGGTCTTAACTCTCAACTGTCCATACACAAGTTGGACCTTCAATTTAGCAAATTTGGCCTTTTTGGGCCCTTTCCCTGACCACACAGTAGAGTGTCATGAGTTTCTCTCACCAAATTGGTTGATGAAACTTTCTCCTTCATTCCATTTCTTTGCAAGGCATCTGGTTGCCTCCTCCACACCGTGACTTGATAGGGAATGATCACCTCTGTAAATCAAGTGCCATGCACTCCTTGTCTTTCCTAGCCGGGCAGTCCCTGGCTCACCTAGGAGAAGACTTCCATGGTGATTCTTGAACTATTAAAGACTCCTACACCTACCATATATACAATCATGGAGTCTAGTCACAATTCCCAAGAGGCCATACGCTATGTACAAGGGGAATGTGATCTAAACCTTCATTTCCTACAAACTAACTATCAAATCAGCAAATGCAAAGAAATAACTACCTACAAACAGAACTTGAAATCGAACTAGGAAACTAAACTAATACCACCCAATCATTATTTAACACTCACATTACATCCTACACCACCTACAAAATCAGATTCAATCCATTAAATCTCTATTTTGAACCAAAACCAAAAATTCACATTAAGAACCCACTGTTTTTACTTTGAATTCAAAATCACAGATGAATGTAAAAGCTCCCAACCTCAATTCCATGCTGAGGTCACCCTTATATAGGGTCACATAAGTATTTAAGCTCGTCCTTAACCCTTCCTTGGCTGCTTGTGGCTTCCTTTAGCCTTATTTCAAAATTTAGGGAACTAACAACTAAATAGGTCTAAGAAGGTCTTAAGCACCTCAAACCTATGCAATGGTCAACATGAACTTAAAAACTCAAATTATGATCACAAAATGCCACTAAGGCACAAACATGAAGGAAAAAGATTATGAAGATAAGTTTTCCTGGTCAAATTGGCCAAACATGACCTTCTAGACAACTTTCCTAAGGTAAACTATGGGGTGCTCCTACATCATTCTCCCCCTCTGCACAAAATTTAAGGAAAGTGAGGTGAGATCAATGGTACATGAATACCCTACTTCTTGAACTGAGCTTCATCCACCCATGTTGCCTCAGATTCAGGTTTATCCTTCCATTTGATGAGGTGTTCCTTGTATTCCTTGTCGAGTAGACTTCTTCACCCTTGAATCCAAGATCCTCTCTGCTTGTAGCTTGGCTCTAGGAGGTAAGGTTATGTTACTCACATCCTTCAAGACCTCCATATTTTTTTGATCCTCATGAATGACTGATTCCTTATACCTAATCAAATGAGCTACATTGAACATTGGTGAAATGCCTAAATCTACAGGTAACTCCACCTTGTATGCATTCTTTCCATATCTGGCTAACACCTTGGATGGTCCCACTCTCTTCATCTACAACTTGGTTGATGTTCCCTTCTGCAATATGGATTTTTTGAGATGGACCATGACATAGTCTCCCACTGCAAATTGTAGATCCTTCCTAGAGATATCCACCTTAGTTTTCAACTTTTGGCTAGCCTCGGTGACTGTCTTCTTCACCTGCTCCTGAATCTCCTTCATGGTCTAAAAGAAATCCTCTTCATGTCCACTCCTATGCTTTATAGCTCTTAGATCCTTGAGATCACACATACCTCTTGGGTGCATTCCATACACTATTTCAAAAGGACTCTTCCTTGTGGTCCAGTTCACACTCTCATTGTTTGCATATTCTACTTGTGAGATGACTAAATCCCATGTCTGTCCATACTCCTTGGTTAGGAATCTTAGAAGGTTACCTAACACTCTATTAACCACCTCTATTTTTCCATCGGTCTGAGGATGGTAAGTTGATCCAAAAGACAGGTTAGTACCTAATCTTCTCCATAGAGTCTTCCAAAAATGACTCATGAACTTCACATCCCTGTCCGAGACAATGCTCAATGGCAATCCATGGATCCTGACAATTTCTTTGAAGAAAAGGTGAGCAATATAGCTAGCATCATGGGTGGTCTTGGAAGGGATAAAGTGACTCATCTTACTGAACCTATCTACCACCACATAGACACTATCAAACCCTATCTTAGTCTTAGGGAGTCCTACCACAAAGTTCATGCTAATACACTCCCATGGTCTATTAGGAATGGGTAGGGGTTGATACAAAACTGCATTACTAGCTCCTGCTTTGGCTTTCATACACACTACACACTACTCCACATACCTCCTGAAATCCCTTGACAACTTAGGCCAATAGTAGAACCTTTGCACTAGTTCCATTGTCTTGTTGATGCCAAAATATCCACTAAGACTACCATTATGCTTCTCTTGGATGAGATTCTCTCTCATTGATCCTTTTGGAACAGATAACTGATTCCCCTTGAATAACAATCCAATTTGCAATGTATACTCTGAGTATTGACTATGAAGTGATTCTCAAACTTGGAACATACCTTGTAGGTCTCTGAGAATTCTTCATCTTCCCCATAGAGATCCTTGAAAATCTCTATTCCAATGCTCTTTATTTGTCTCTCTTGCACTGTCAACAATCTCTTGCTTAGTGCATCTGCCACCTTGTTCAACTGTCCCTTCTTGTGCTTGATGGTGAAAGTGAAATATTCGATGTATTCCATCCATTTCAAATGTCTATTGCTCAATTTCTCTTGAGTGTTGATATAGCTAAGTGCTTGATTTTCAGTAAAGACTACAAACTCTTTAGGTAGAAGATAATGCCTCCACTTCCTAAGTGACTATAGTAGAGCATAGAGTTCTAGGTCATAGGTAGAATACTTCTTCTTATCTTAGTTGAAATTTTCACTAAAGAAAGCTATAGGCCTGCCTTCTTGGGTAAGCACTCCTCCTACTGCAACTCCACTGGCATCACATTCATAGTAAACAACTTATCAAAGCTAGGTAATAAAAGAATAGGTTGAGTTGCCACTTCTTGTTTCAGTTTCTCAAAACCCTTCTCAGCTTCTTGATTCCACTTGAACTTAGTCTTTAAGCCACCTTTGATTGTATAGAGGACTAGTGCACATATGCCACTAAAGTTCCTTATGAATTTTCTATAAAATTGAGGCAATCCATGAAAACTTCTTACCTTTGTCCCTGTGGTTGGTGTAGACCAATATAGGATAGCTTCCACCTTGCTTGGATCCATCTTCAATGATCCTTGGGATACTATGAACCCCAAATACACAAGCTCCTATTTGAAGAACTCACATTTCTCTATGTTGATGGCTAAATTCTCTTCTTGCAATCTTCTAAGAACCAACTCCACATGCTTTAGATGTTCTTATGTTTTCTTGCTAAAGATGAGTCTATCATCAAGATATACCACCAAAAATATCCCTATAAATTCTTTGAGAACTTCATTCATGAGCCTCATGAATGTGCTAGGGGCATTAGAGAGGCCAATGGAATAACTCTCCACTCATAAAACCCATCAGTTGTCTTAAATTTGTTCTTCCACTCATCTCCATCCTTTATTCTGATATGATGGTATCCACTCTTGAGATCCAACTTGGTGAAGTACTGAGCTCCTCCAAGACAATCCATCAAGTCCTCAATCCTAGGAATAGGAAACCTATACCTAATTGTGATTCTATTTATAGCTCTAGAATCATTGCATAATCTACACTTGCCTCCTTTATTAGTTGCTAAGACCATTAGTACTGCACATGGGCTGATGCTTTTCCTAATTAATCCTTGATCCAACAACTCCTGCACTTGTCTAGCTACCTCTGGGTTCTGATTTGGTGTAAGCTTGTAAGCTGATTTGTTTGGTAATGAATCTCCTACTATGAATTCAATCTAATGACTAATAGCTCTCTTTGGAGGTAAGGTTGTTGGTGTCCCATCACTAACTATGTCCTTGAACTATTCTAACAACTTTTGGACTACTCCGGGTATGACTGATTTCTTAGCCTTGTCTTCTTCCTTGGGTTGCAAGATAACCACATATCCTTCACCTACTTTATGTTTGTTGTTAATGAACTCTTTACCACTTCTTAATAATACACTAGGGGTCTTTGACTATCCATCTTCCTCATCTGATAATGACTGTAACTCAAATTTCTTTCCATCCTTCTTGAAATAAATGTTGTTCTCTTTCCCATCATATATGGCACCTTTTTCATACTACCATGGTTTTCCCAATAGTAGATGGCATGCATCCATGGGTAACACATCACAAATAAACTTATCCTTCTACCCTCCAATGGAGAAATTCACTGTTGTTTGCTCATTGACAAGAACACTCTGCCCTTTCTTCAACCATGTTACTTTGTAAGGGTTAGTGTGGGGTACCTTCTCCAATTTCAACTTCCTTACTGCCTCTTCTAAGATTATGTTATCAGTAGACCCTGAGTCCACTATAACCTTACACACCTTTCCAAGGATTTTGCACCTTACCCTGAATAAGGCTCTCCTTTTCTATGGCTCTTCCTTGACCGATTGTCTGATCAAAACTCTTCTAAACATTAGGTTCTCCCCCATTTTTGATTCAATGTTGTTAACCTCAGGTGATTTGATACTCATGGTGTCATCTTGAGCATATGCCACTCTCTTTGCTGCATTTGATGAAGATGCTTTCTCCAGGCACCTATAAGCTGGATGTCCTATTTGACCACAACTATAACATTTCATACTAGCAAAGTATGAGTTGCTTTTGCCTGATCCTCTTCCTATATTTGATCCTCCTTGAGGTCCTCTACCTCTTCCATAACCTCCTCTAGAAGGTATTTCACTTCCATGCTCTGTGAGTTTGGATTCTCCTTGGTTTCTTTGTTCAGTTCCTCTACCTTGATAGCCACCTCTATATCCTTTTTGATCTCTTCCTTGCCTCTACTCTTAGAAGCCTAGTCTTGTTTTCTCTTGCTTCTTTCCTCAATATTAATGGCCAATTGGTAGCATTGGTGTACTGTCTTGGGACTTAAAAGAGTCACCTCCTCTTGAATGTTCCACTTCAAGCCATTAAGATACCTAGCCACCTTGAGACTTTCATCTTCTGAAACATTAGACCTCATACAAAGTTTTTGAAACTCCTCTGTGTAGGTGTTTACATCTTGGTATCTTTGCCTCAAGATTTGTCTCTTCTTATGCAACTAAATCTTATAATCATCTAGCATGTATACGTCTCTCACTTTTGCAACCATACCCTTCTAAGTTGAAATAGGCTTCTTGCCTTCCTTTTCCCTCTCTATCTAAATGAATTTCCACCATGTCAAGGTAGATCCTCTCAACCTAGACTTGGCCACCTTCACCTTCTCTGCTTCAGTGAATCCATCACACTCAAAATGGTTTTCCATGCCCTTTATCCAATCTATGACTAGATCAACTTCCAATTTCGCACTAAACATTGGTATGCCTTCAAGTGCTTTTCCACTAAAAGCCTTCAATGCTTTCAAGAACGGTTCTTCTTGCAAAATAGGGTTAGGTTCAGGGTTCTTGTTTTCCTCTACAACTTCTTCACTCTTTAGTACCCAAACTTCCAATCTATCACTGACATCTTTGGCCTTGGTTTGTACATTACTCAATGCTTTCTCAAGTTGAGCTAGTCTTTCCCTCAATCTCCTATTGTCTTCCTCCTAATCTTTGATGTTCTTTGCCAACTCAATGTTTGTCACCATGGTTGTGGAGCCACTGGATTCAAGGTCTTACATACAAAATTCCATCGCAAATCTTTAACTTGCTCTTATACCAATCTAATAGGAAGGGCTAGAGGAATCACTCCATGTTTCCTACTCTAGGTCTTACTTGGAAGACCCCTATGGTGTCTCACTTCACCACCTTAACCTATAGGACCTACCTTATGGATAGGATCCCCTAGTTCTCCTTGCCAACCCAACGACCAATACATATTTTTCCAACCAAGTCAACCTTCATGCTTTCTTTGCAATTCTTCCCTTAGCCCTTAATCCACCCTAAAGGCTAACCTACTCCCAATACTATATCTCAGCTTTGTAGGGGTGTGGAGGTGTTTCAAATAGGTTCACACCACCACATGATGGTTCTTGAGGGTCCACCTTACTTCATTTACCCATCACTTCCACCAAACCCTCATTTAGGGTTAAAAAGGCTACTAGCCTAGGAGCCCCAATTAGCCCTCCTTCTCCAAGAAATCAAGCTAGTACTCCAAAGTCTTCCAAATAACATTGAATATTTCTTTGGGGTTCCTGGTCCTCATGCCTACCATTTGAATATTTTGATGGTCTTAACCCTCAACTATCCGTACACAAGTTGGACCTTCAATTTAGAAAAAGTGGCCTTTCTGGGCCCTTTCCCTGACCACACAACAGACTGTCATGAGTTTCCCTCACCAAATTGATTGATGAAGCTTCCTCCTTCATGCCAATTATTTTCAAGGCATCTGGTTTCCCCTCCACACCATGAATTGATAGGGAATGATCACCCCCGCAAATCAAGTGCCATGCACTCCTTGTCTTTCCTAGATGGACATTCCCTGGCTCGCCTAGGAGAAGACTTCCATGGTGATTCCTGAACTGTTAAAGACTCCCACACCTACCATATATATAATCATGGATTCTTGTCACAATTTCCAAGAGGCCGTACATTATGTATAGAGGGAATGTGATCTAAACCTCCATTTCCTACAAACTAACTGCCAGATTAGGAAATGCAAAGAAATAACTACCTACAATCAGAACTTGAAATCAAACTAGGACACTAAAATACTACCGCACAATTCTTAGTTAACACTCACATTACATCCTACACCACCTAAAAAATCATATTCAATCCATTAAAGCTCTATTTTGAACCAAAACCAGAAATTCACATTAAGAACCCACTGTTTTTACTTTGAATTCAAAATCACAAATCAATGTAAAAGCTCCCAACCTCAATTCCATGCCAAGGTCACCCTTATATAGGGTCACATAAGTAGTTAATCTTGGCTTTAACCCTTCCTTGGCCACTTGTGGCTTCCTTTAGCCTTATTTCAAAATTTAGGGAACTAACAACTAAATAGGTCTAAGAAGGTCTTAAGCACCTCAAACCTATCCAATGGTCAACATGACCTTAAAAGCTCAAAGTATGATGAAAAAATGCCACCAATGCACAAACATGAAGGAACAAGATTATGAAGATAAGGTTTCCTAGTCAAATTGGCCAAACATGACCTTTTAGACAACTTTCCTAAGGTGAACTATGGGGTGCTCCTACACCACCTGACCACTAGATTTGAATCCCTAGATACTTGTAGAATTTTAACCTTATTTCTTAATGCCATTAATATCCCATGAACTAGAGCTTCATACTCAGCCACATTTTTAGTGCACTGGAATTGGAGTCTATGAGTAGCAAAGTAGGCTCTACCTTTAGGACTGATCAACTCGAGCCCTACTCTGACACCTTGCCTGGATTTGGATCCATCAAACTGTAATGTCCAACAATCATTAGCTCTTGCTTTTTTTGAGATACCTTCATCTTTGCTACCACCTAGAGGCTCTTCATGAGGTTTTAGGTTCTTTCCCTTTAGATCATTTTGAATGCTCTGTATGTTTATCGCAACAACCGAGGCTATGTTAATGTATCTTTGTATCTACCCCACTATAGCTTGACATAAGAAACATTCCAATTCAGAATGAGGAGCGTTGTGAGCTCTACACCAACCAAGAATAAGAAAATCTTCAAAGTTCATATTTTTACCCAACTGAATCAGATCTTCTACACATTTTTGGATAAACACTTGGAAATTATTCAGCAAACTGAGTTGTCTATTTTCCTAATCATCAAGCTCCTCCATTTTTTCACATTGCACTTCAGAGATTCTAGTTTTTGATGTGGATTCATTAGGAGAGCCTTGCAGCACCAATACTTCTTTCATACTGAAAATAAGGGAGGCTAGGACATAGTTCCCCATACTGACTTCTGATAACAATATCTCATTTGAAGTATTCTAATATGCAGTAATGACATACTTCATTCTAGGTTCTCTCTCAATTCTAATTTGGTTTGGGACTCCTTTCTAGGGGAGCCACAAACAATAATGATCTGTGGATGTGTATCCATTTAGTGCCTTGGTAAACTCTCTACCCAAGATCAGGTCATAAGTTTCAGGAATGTCTAGTACCTGAATATTAAGTACTTGTTGTACTCTAGGATCTAAGGTAACTTGCATGGGAATCATGTTTAATTCTCCCACTATATTCACCTCTGATTTTTCCAATCGGGTAACCTTCTTCTAAGAAACTGTAGGGGTAATGCCTAAATCCCTACAGATAGAATAAGGCATAACATTTGTAGATGCCCCTAAATCCAACAAGAAATTGTGCAAATTTTTACCAAATATATGAATAGAAATCAGAAAAGGAGGGGTTTCCATTTTTCCTTGGAATAAATTCAACTGTGAGTCAACTTGTGCAACTTGATCCTTGTCCTTTTATTTACCCCTATCCCTAGGTTGTGATTGACTAGGACCTTTGGGTGCTTTCAAACTAGGAGGCCTTCTAATTGCCTCATTGATTGCTACTCCTTGTGTTGCTATGTTTGACTTGAAAGACCCTAGGACTACATTTATGATTTCAGGAACTCTTAGCAACACGAAAGCAGAAAGACTCACCTTCAGTTTCTTGAGTTCCTTGGTCAAATATACTCCCAGTTGCTCCAAATTCATGTCATTGTGGGCCTCCTTAGAATGGACAATCTTCTTATCTCTTGTTGCATCAACATTGCTTCCTTTTGATGTATCTAATTGTCCTTATTTTGTAAAGTATTGTGTTGACACCCAAGGGTAGGATGGATTGTTATCGACATGTGGATTTGGTGGAGTAGTAAAATTGTGTGGAGGGGTAGATGTAGTGAATGGTCCTCCATCTTGTGGATTTTGGTGGGGCTTTCTCCTCAGATCATAATTTCTTGTGGGTTGTTGGAATATTTGTACTTCTTCAACACTAGCTTCTTCTTCATCTAAGGGACCATTATGATTCTCAGTTTTCTCCTCAAATAACTAATAGATTTCATATTCATTGAGCATTTGTTCAACCTCCTCATTTTGGCTGCTTAACTCCTCTTCTGGTTCATTCTCCTCATCCCTCCAGAAAGGGGCATGATTCAACACCAAAATTGGGGAATCATAGGGACTTGAGGGCACCAATTCTTGGCCACTAGAGTTGTTCTCAACTTCATATTGTAAAATGCAAGAAGCAGTTTGAAATTTAGCGTAGTCAAGCTCAGAGTGTTGAATTGTCTTGTGAAGCCTACATGATCCAGACAAAGCTGCTTCTGGTAGGTACATATCCCTTGGAGGTTTTTTTGATTGGAAGGTTGATCTAGTGGAGTGGGGACTCTCCCATTATTATTCCTAGCGTTCCATGGCCTATTTTCCTAGGTGGATGTTTTCTTTCAGATCCTTGTCCACCTTGTTGACTTCTATCAAAGTTCTGCCCACAACCTTGTCCCCTTTCAAAGTTATGATTTATGTCATAGTGTTTCCCTTTGTTATAACTTGATTGCATGCTCCTCTGAGTAGCTTAGAGTTGACTATTCTAGTTCCTCAAGTAGGTTAATTCCATGTTCAACTTCTTCATTTGCTTAGTTAGCTCATCTAACCTTTCCTTATCAGGATTGTTGTAAGGGACTAGATTCACAGTGTTTGGGGGGTATTCTAACACTCCTCCAAAACCAATACACTGATTCAAAACTTTTGAGCTCTGCAAATATGTAGGGAAACTAGCTTGTGACTGTGAATGGATGGGATGGTTAGCATTTTGTTGGGGATAACCGAGTATTGTTTGGACCACATTTATTGGATGACCTGGGTGGTGGACCATAAGAAATTTTGGAATAGGATTCATGATGGGCATGTGATTAATCAGAGCCTAGTTGAGAGATTGGACCTGGCTCGAGTGAGTAGAAGGTCCCAGAGATTGCAGGGGTCCTAACAAGTGTTGTCTCAAGTCGGTGCTAACGTTAACAACCTTTGTATAGGCAGTGAGTAGGTTAGTTGGGTGACTAGTTCTCCACTTAAGGAAGGTGTATGTAAGGTTGTCAAGGGATTCAAAGTAGACCTCTAGGCCCATGGCCTCATTTGCAGCATACAATGCTTGAAGTCTACTGTATGCTCTTTGGAACCTATTGTTGAATGATCATATAGGCTCATTAACTTCCCTCTTAACTCCAATAAATTGCATGTAGAGCTCATTAGCACTAATGGGAATCTTAAATTTTAGTAGAAATGCAACCTCAAGCTCAAACCATTTATGGATGGATGTAGCAGGTAAATGATTATACCAATAAAAGGTCTCCTCTCCTATGGAATAGGGGAAGAATCTACACACAACATCCTCATGATTAATCCCCTTATCTCTCAGACAAGTCTGAAAGATCATAATATGTTCTTCTACCATCATATTTGGATCACTTGTGTGAAACTTAGAGGAAAAATGATCATGATTCTTGGGCATAATAGTGTAGTTGTTGAAGGTTAGAGGGGACACATTGTTTTCTAGGAAAGCCATCGGTGGGAGTGGTAATAGTTGATGGGTGACTGGTTGGGGTTGTGGAATGGAACCAGTCTCAAAATTAGTTGAAGATGAAGTAGATGGGGGTGAGGATGGTGGAAATGATGGATTGGACGATGACTCCTCCCTATTTCTTGTCCTTCTTGACTTGGTTGGAGGTGGAAATTCTTGAAACTCTTCTTCTCCTAGTGTAGATCTAGTTCTCCTTTTGAGCCTCTCAAGAGAGATGGAATTTAGAAAAATATCTAGCTTGCTTATTCAGGGCCCTCCTTCTAGATCCAATCCTGTTGTTTGGTTTTTCTGCATAGCAACAACTTAGAAATAATATAGGTTATCCTATCTCTCTTGAAAGGTTGATCTCTATGAACAAATAGATAACCTCAAGGTCTCTTAGGTATCAGGTTATGACAATGAAGTAGAACAAAATCATTGATAAATATGAAACTATTGGTAATCACAAAAGGACCTTAAGAACAAATTTTGGAAGCTCTAAACTCATCATATTTTAAGATATGGTGATGCTCAAATTTCTAGTTCTAACTGAATAATAAAAGAAACAACAAAATATGAGGTTTTTAGAAGTCCTAATGTAAACAATAATTCTAATATTAACCATGAAAATGATGAAATACTTGGAATGGACCAATCCCTTAAGGTAATTTATGTTCAACCTAGGCTATAACTGCAATCTTGCAAAAAATAGTGCAATCTTCTAAAGTGTTAAAGATTTTCAAACTGTGGGCATTCATTCAATGAAACTAGATGAATATCTACAGTTAAACTAAGCACATAAGTATGAGGTACATGATGAGCTTGCACAACATTCCCACAATCAAGAAGCTGCCCAAAGTATGAACCAAGGGTTGCTACAACACTCCAAGCATTAAATCACAAGCATTCCTAACTGAACCTAACATACTTTCAAACATTTCTAGGCAATTTAGAAGATAGAAAAAGAACCATGCAAAATTATCCAATCCAAATAAGGAACCAATCATAGCACAATGTCTTCACTTTGTATCAAATCATCACATTAGCAACAATTCTAGTCTGTTACAACACTTTCTTGAAATGTAAAACGAACTTCTAATCTTCTAACATTCTACTCTACTGCTAAATCTACAATTTACAAAAATTTTGACTTGGTCTGCTTAATTGACTAGTGGGAGAACCCCTACAAATGAGGCCAAAGGCCATACTTAGAGAAAACCTAACTACATGAACCAACGCTAGGGTTACAAACAAGGTCAACCACTAACAAAATTGGCCAAGACTGCCAACAATAATTCACCACCCAACATTGAATCCATCAAGTGCCCCTTCAGATCGATATAGGATCACAAAATTCATGGTACATTCCCTCGAGCCATGCTTGCCATTAATTCCCCATCCATGCAAACAAAAATGCATATGAAAAACCAACTCGAATATGAACCATCGATCAAACCCAAGCTGGCCAAATGAATGACTTGGATCGAGTCAAAGTAGGTTGATCCATCCATGCCTCATCTTCCCTGCATTGAATCACCACTAAATGCGTCGACCTTGTGTGTGGGGATGGGTTTTGTCTGACAGAAGCTGCAATATGCACTTGACTGCACTTGCAGATCTTAGCAATTCTTCAAAGTACACCCATTCATCCCTCAACTCCAACAACAACCCTTAGATTGATCCAACCTTCGTTCAAATAGGCCACCATTAATGCTCAATACATCATCAAAATCTAAGCTAGTCCATTAGAGTTCCTAAGGCAAGAAAATCACGTGAAACCCAGATGAAAGAAAAACCAGAGATAGACAAAGACAGAGCCATGAGCATAGAAGGAACAAAGACACAAAATAGGCAGAGGAAAAGGTGGAACCAAGAAAGGAATGAAAGGAAAACAAGTGGTAGAAAAAACATAACCAAACCTAATGGAGGCGAAGACGGAACCAAGACAAGAACAGAAGGAAAACAAGTGGAGGTGGAACCAAACCTAGTGGAGGTAGAGACACAACCAAGATGTGACTTCTCGCAAAGTCTCACATTCAGACTCCATCTCGGATCTAGTTCCAATGAAATAAAGGAATACCAAAGTGGACCCAAGGGAAAGAAACCAACCCGAAGGCCGAACACAGTGAAATGACAAAGACGCGGAAGCAGGAAGCAAAGCCGAAATGGGAACAAAAATTGAACCACGCACTTTGCCAAATTTCAAAGTTCAGTTCCATCCTGGATCCACCTTTGAAAAGTGAAAGAAGAGGCAAACCGAGGAAAAAATAAGGGAGGAAAACAACCCTTAGGCTGAAAATGAGCAAAGCAATGAAGAAAATGAGAAGGCGGGAAGCAGAGCCAGAACAGGAATGGGAACCGAATGGTTAACTTTGCAAATTTCAAAGTTTAGTTCCATCCCGATTCCACCTACAAAAAAACAAAAGGAGCAAGGAAAACGAAGGAAAACCTAAGGGAGGAAAACAACCCTTAGGACCCAAATAAAAACACCAAGGGAAAATAGAAGGCATAAGAAAACCACCCCCAAAGAGGAAATCTGCGAGACCCCAAGACCACCAGACCACCAAAGAGGACATCGACGAAACCCCAAGACTACTAGGAACTCAACACCAAGAAACCCATAACCAAGACAAGCACAAAAGACCATAACCTCAAGATTTTCAAAGATAATTCCAAAAGGGGCCAAGCCACAGGACCAAAAGGGTAGGCAAAGAGATGGTCCCTAATTTTAGTGGGGCATGTGTGCAAAAATTCCACCACTAAAGGATATAAATGTTTGATTTCTAGGTGCAACCATATAGAATAAATTTCCTTGTGCTTGAGCAGTAGGTGTTCTAGTATTAAATAATCTACCCAATGGTGGTGTAGATTAATGTCTAGGAGATGGTCTTGTAGGAATTCTACTTCTTATAGTGACAAGGAGTGTCTATTTCTTGTAGAAGAAATAAATGAGAGATTAGTGTACTAAAGATTACCTCTAGAAGATGCTTTGGTATGAATCTTGGGCATGAGTTGTATAGGTCTGATCTAGAACCAAGATGATTGCAAATTCCTACCTTGAATGAAAATTTTGCAAGTAGTTTGTTAAATGACTTCAAAGGCTGAATTGTTGATAATATCACCACTTACTCAACAAGATGAAATGAAATTTGATTTTTTTAGTCCCATCAGGCGTGCCAAAAACTATTTTCACCTAGAATTGCACCATGTTTAACATAAGGTTTAGAATTCTAATGACACCATTGAAATAAACTCAAGGTGTGGGAGCATGCAAATTGAGGTCAAGTCTTTGTAGAAGGCTAACTTCCTCTTCTAAGCAATGTGCAGATGTGTTGGTCCAACCCATCACATGAAACCTTATCAACACTTTATTCTAACAAATCATAGGGGAAATGTGGTAGAAGGAATGAATTAAAGGGAAAAGGGATGGTGCAACAAGATGTAAATTTGTTTCTTCCTCCTTCAAAACAACATAATACATTAATAAATTGACTATAACACAAATGAAAAACATGAAGGTAAATGAAATTTACTCAAACACGCATGAGACAACTATGGTAATAGCTGAATTTCATTAACATAAGACTTAGAATCAATCTTTGAAGTTATAGAAGTAAAAAATACAATTTCTACCAAAGAAAAACCCTAGAGGAACCAAATGAAGAACCCTTAAAATGAATACAATTTTAAACTTTATATTTTAGGCATACTTGAGATGATTTTAGACCAAAACCTAACCCTACTACGGTTAGAAATTTAGAGGAAATCTGATTAGATTGAGAGAAAAGGAGTTGATCATTAAATTTCATGCAAAAGATAGACTTGGAGAACCCTAATATGCATGTCACACCCTTTAATTGAATGCTCTATAAGTGAAGAGTTAAAGAATCCCATGAAATTTGTATGAAATTTGATCTACAATAGAAGGAATATCTTTGTAGCACATAAAAAAGCATGTGAAGCAATTTTTCATTGAATATGGTGTGGAAATCTATGAAGAATGAACACTATAATGATAAAATATGATCTTGGTAGCTGAAATTTCGCTCTTGTATGAATGTAGTTGCTCTTGCAAACTAGCATGGTTAGCTATTAAGAATTTTGAATCTTGACCATTTGATTTATAGATGGAGGGATAAGATCAAATCTTAGGAACACTATATTAAGTTTAAAACATGATAGTTGATTTGAGATAAAGCACAAGATCAATAAATAGTGTACTTCTTTGAATTCCCTTAGAAAATTCCTCCCTTGTGAAGAATATTTAAGATACAACAAAAATCCTCCACATAGCTATCAAGACACGTGTCATTGTCCTGTACTTCCATGGACCAATGGTGGGTATGTCCAAAGTTTTCATGAACGTATGAAATTTTGCATGTGTCACATGATCTATGCCTTGGTACTTTCCACTTTCCCTCTTCCCACGCTTCTACAAGGCATCTGTGGGTCCACCCAAAAGGGCTGAATGCAATGGTGGAATGTTATGAGATGTCATATTGAAAATCTGCCACTGTCCTCTTTCCACACTTCTACAAGACAGTTGTGTGTCTACCCAAAAAGACATAGTGGAATAGCATAAAGATTTACAAATTTCCATGTCGACTCAATGGGATCCTCCAATGGTCCCACTTCTGCAAGTGATGCTCAAAACACCATGTGTCACCACTTTTGTGCTTCCATGAAAAAATTTAGGCCAACTTAGAATGACTTTTCCAAATAGTGAAAATTAGTATATCTACACCAACTATTAACATTTGATTGATTCCATGAAGGGCACTTTGCTTAATAAAATATTCATGTGGGAAGGGGTGAAAATGTTATACTTAGGCTATTAATAAATAATTTCCATGCTTTGAAAAAGTAGTAACCTTAGGTGGAGGGGGTCAGTAAATGTATGAATAATGGATATAAGGTTGGAACTTAAGGTACTAGCTAAGGGTGATAGACAATCAACACAAAATTAGAATAAAGTATAAGGCTTTATTTAGACCTACGATTTTAGGCCTAGCATGGGGTTTTAGGGGGGCCTTGAAACATGGTTTTCAACCCTCTATTACACAACAAGGGTCTCTAAAACTAGACTACGATGTCATAGACATATAATATTTTGCAAATACCCTTGGGTGGCACAAAGTGAAAATAGTAGATGAGCATATTTTACCAAACACCAAAGATGGTAGATGCTTTATGTGGAAGAAAGTCATTGAATGGTAACTCTTTTTTCTAGAACAAAACATATTAGAGCAAATAAAACTGCTCAAGGTATGCAATCAGATGAAGGTTAAAATTTAGAAGGACCTTTTGCAACATAATTATTCAACTTAGAAGAGAAGATGATTCTCAAGATGATAATGTAGAAACACTAAAGGGAAAATTAAGGGAATTGATCGAGAATCTCTTTAACAAACAATCTTTTAGTTTGGAGATCATGAGGAGAATAAATAGTATTGGCTTCTCTTTATCCCAATTTCTTGGACATGCAACAAAATTCTCTAGTAAGGTAGATTTGGTATGAGGAAAAAAATATTTGTAGAGATTGGGTATTAAATATGTAATTAGTCCTCAACATAGTGAGATGCCTCTAGTGATCAAATATTTTCAAACATACAAAGTCAAAATTTCCATGCAATTTTCCTTGTGATCACAAGAAAAATATGTTGTTGGCACACCACCTCAATAATATCTCCTGTTTTTATTGATTTTATTTTATAAAATAATGTTAAAGTCCTGAGAGGTTTAAGGGACTCTTCTTGTTTTTAGTTACTTTCAAGAAGTTGTTACTCTTGCAAATGTATATATTTAGTATGATGTTACCCAAAATAACTCTCTAAAATTTTTTGGAAAAGGAAATAGATTCAGAGTAATTTGAACTTGAAGATAAATCTCTATGTTTATGAGTCTACATTTTTGGATACATGAATGAAAAATAATCCATTATAATGTGTGTATTGTGATTAGTTTCACTAGTTATTGCATTCCTATGTGAATGTGAGGACCACTTCTAGTATTCAATATTCTTGAGTTTGGAATTATCTTTAATTGATAATTTTATTGATTTAAGCTTTGTGGGATGCAATTAGTCTGTGTTTTGATTGATCCCTTATAAGTTTTTGTTTTGAGTGATAAAATTGATTGTCAATGTTTACAAATCTTAGTTGATTATTTTGTTTTAGCTTTTCTTGCTTTCTAATTAAAAGTATACCCATAGTGAATTTAAAAATTTAGAAAGGAGTATATTTTCTTTATCAGATGAGGGAGTTGTACATCTCATAAAATTTGGAGGGAAATTATTCGATATAGAAATAATTTACCTAGCTATTGGTTAATGATTATTCCTATATTTAGGAAATAGAGGGAAAGTTAATATTTTCAATGGTTAACAATTTTTTAACTAACATACTGCATGATTTTTGGCACCTTATCATTTTAGATATTCTTTGTGATTATTATATAATTCATTGGTTGAATATTAGTTCTTTACATGATTTATATTCTTAAATGCTTATATTCAAATTATATTTAATTTATCATAGTAATTTCCTTTCCCTCTAATTTTTTTCCTCCTATGAATTTAACCAGCTCAAGGTGCACATGCCATCACTAACATCCATGTATTAAGCTTTCGAATAGTGATGTTCTACATAATTAATTGACACTATATCTAGATATAAATCATACCAATATGTCATGTCATATTAGGCCATATCACTCTCCATATACGTAATAAATTCTAAACCTACTAATTTTTTATTTTTCAAATTTATAGCTTGTAATATTGTATTTTGTACCTACTTTCTATTTTTGAGATAAACACTGCTCATTACGCATATGTTTCTATTTTATAAGTTCGCTTGAAAATCATATGTCAAAATATGGACTTACTATTGGAAATTTAATGCTCCTGAGCCTCCTTCTCATCCGTCAGACTCCCTATAACCATCACCTACCCGTCAAAAGGAAATTTTCAATGGCAGTTTTTGGAGATCATCCCTGCAGCTCTTGACAACTCCAAAATTAAATGTGGTAGCTGATTTTGAATTTGAAATTTATGGTGGTAGGTAATTTAGAATTTTGAGAGGGAATGTTGAAGAGACAAAAGGAATGAAGGCAAGGTTGTTCTATCAGATAGAAGAATAAGTTTCCACCAACAACAGACTATGTGTGAAGAACATTATGTGTGAGCTCCTAGTAGCTCCTAAATAGTAGTAGTTGTTTGTGTTTGTAAGTGAGAAATGATTCCTCCAAGTCGAGCTCTACGTAGCTCTTGACAGTGAGCTCTTGAAGTTTGTCAGTCTGGTTGAGCAACTCTCCCAACAAGTTTGTAATATGTACCTTAGCTTTAAATTTTTGAGTTTTAAGTTGTTTGCTTTCTATATTGTCATTTCCAGGTATTGAATGAAAAGAAGAATCTTGCATGTCTCCTTGTGCTTCTGCATTTTAATTTTTTGTATTCCTAGCTAGTTAGGAAACAAGGGTAGCTCTATGTTTGCATTTTTCCCATTTAGTTTTTCTACATGGTATCAGAGCGTTTCATCTCATAAAATTTCTACATGTTATCATAACCATATGCCCCATTTCTTTGTGAGTAAGGGCATTTATTTTTTTGGGTATTGAATTTTTTCTATAGGAGACATGGATGGAGATGAAGGGAAGAGTTTGCAGTAGCCACTATCCTTTAATGGAAAAAACTATGATGTATGGGCAAAGAAGATGAAGACTGTTATGGTCACCAATGATTTGTGAGATTTTTTGATAAACAGGTTCATGGATATAATGACCCAGCTACATTTGTATCTCTCACAAACAACCAAAAGACCCAATTGAAAGAGTAGAGAAAGAAAAATGCTAAGGCATTGAGTTTGATAGAAGCAACCTTGATAGAGGCCATATTTCTCAAAATATCTACAATTGAGTATGTAAAGGAAGTTTGGGAAATCCTCTAAACCGATTATAAAGGGACTGAAAAATTCAAATCAGTGAAGCTTCAGATACTTCAAAGAAATTTTGAGATCATTGAAATGAAGGATAGCAAGTATATTTCAGAATTTAACACAAGGTTCTTAGATTTATTAAACCATTTGAGAATGAATGGAGAAATGATGGAGGAGAAAAATATTGTTGAGAGAATCCTTAGGGGTATGTGCAGGATCAAGATGGACCAAAAACTGGCGATATGTAAGTGATATGATGGCCCATGTGGCTAACGACTTTTTTTTAATCCAAAATTGATGAAATGAAAAGGGTTTTTAAAGGAGATTCTTAGCTTTCCACCAATATAAATTATGATTTACTTTGAATTTAATAAATAATTATTATTCATTTTCTATTTGAATTATGACTAAAGTCTCGATTGATAGGCTGATTGAAAAACATCTA
This sequence comes from Sequoiadendron giganteum, assembly GCA_007115665.2. Taxonomy (NCBI): domain Eukaryota; kingdom Viridiplantae; phylum Streptophyta; class Pinopsida; order Cupressales; family Cupressaceae; genus Sequoiadendron; species Sequoiadendron giganteum. The sequence continues at coordinate 173,407,452 of CM021108.1, forward strand.
TAGCTTTCAAAGGGTATCACATTTTTTGAATCTAAAACATGTGTCACATTCTACACTTCACATAATATAGGATTAAAATAATAATAATTGAATTTCATAAAGTTTTGACCAAGTTAAGGTGGTTAGACGTATGAGTTTCTATATTTTTTAAAAGCTTTAATAAAAATTCATAATTAATTGTTTACTTGGAAAAAAATTATAAAAAAATATGCATCACATTAAGACATGAGTCTTCTACTTATATTTAAAATTTTATAAAAAAATATTATCATTTTATTGTGGTTAGGGTGGTCAGACAGACACCTACTTCTTATTTTTTCCTTGAAATTTAAGTACTACTACATTGATATTTCAATTTTTCACCAAATAGATTTTTTTTAAATAAAAAGAAACCTAGTAGTTTAGAAACTAAATTAAATTTTTAGTAGATTCTATTCTTACATATTTTTGAAATAATATAGTTAATTTATTCAAATTTTTATGTCAAGTTGCCTAACTCTGATTTTTTTGAATTTTATTGCCACTTAAGGACCTATTTTTTCCATGATGATCCTGCACATGGCCTTAGATGTCTACTCATGAGGTATGATGCACTCGTCATTGCCATTGAAGAGGAAAAGGACCTCTCTACTTTGATGGTGGATGAGTTGATGGGTTCCCTCCAAACCCATGAGCAGCGCCTAAATAGTTATGTTACTTCTTCCCAAGAGCAAGCTTTTAAAGACCAGTCAAATGCAAGAGGTAAGGGGAGAGGTAGAAACAACCCTCAAAGAGGTAGAGGTAGATCCAGAAAAGGAAATGTTGGAGGAGAAAGCTTAACATGAGAAAACAACCAAGAGGGAGCAAACAAATTTCAAAGTATTTATCTAAGAGGCATGAAGAATAGTAGTTCGAATCAAAGAAATGACAAGAGCAACGTTGAGTACTACTACTATCATAAATTTGGTCATTATGCCAATTAGTGCCAGAAAAGGCATGGTAATAAGTCAAAATAGAATGCAAATGTGGCTGATTTGAATGTGGTTGAAGATAATCAGTGCACATCCTTCATCATGTGTAATATTGGTGAAGAAGGCAACCCCAAAGTCTGGTATTTGGATAGCGGCTGCAGCAACCACATGAGTGGTAATGGAAGTTTGTTTTCTTTCATTGACAAGAATGTAAAATTAGAGATAAGAATGGGGAACAATGGAGTAGTTCCAATGAAGGGCAAAGGATCTATTATAATCTGCACCAAGCAAGGTGAAAAGAAGGAAGTCCAAAATATATTTTTTGCACCTGGGTTAAAGCATAACCTCATGAGTGTTAGAAAACTGATCCAAAATGGATACAAAGTGTTGATGGAGAAAGGTCAATGTGTCATTTATGACAAGAATGGGAGAACAAAGGTGTTTGCAGCAATTCAAATGACAAAGAACCAGATGTTTCTTTTGAAGATTGAGAAGTGTTTCTCATCTCAGTTTGTTCATGCACCTCTCATAAATAGAAAATGTATAGCAGTACATTCAATAGCCCTCAGTAGCACCATTCAAGACACCTCCAAGCTATAGCATCTCAGGTATGGATACTTAGGCTTTGTTGGTTTGAGTCTTTTGTCCAAGAACAAAATGATTGATGGTTTGCCAAGAATAGTAGAGCTTAATGTTAGGTGTGAGGCTTGTAATTTGGGCAAACAACATAGGTAGCCCTTTCAATTGGGCAACTCTACAAGGAAAAGAGCACCATTGGAATCGGTGCACAATGATTTGGTAGGCCCTATGAAAATCACATCTATTGATAAAAGCTAATTTTTTATGACCTTTATTGATGATTTTAGCCATAAGACATGGGTTTATTTTTTGTAGCATAAGTCTAAAGCTTTTGATAAGTTTTTGTTGTTTAAGGAATAGGTTGAAAAGGAGAGTAGAAATTTCATCAAGGTCCTAAGGTCATATTGTGGAGGAGAGTATACCTCCAACTTTTTTGTGAATTTTTGCAGGAAAAATGGCATCAAGAAGGAGCTTATAGCTAGTTATACTTCATAGCAAGATGGAGTAGCTAAGAGAAAGAATAGGACCATCGTGGAGATGTCAAGAAGCATGATGAAAGAAAAGGGACTCCTTATTGAATATTGGAGAGAGGTTGTAGCAACGGTTATTTATTTGATTAATAAAAGTTCAAAAAAGGTGGTCTGTGACAGAATACCACAAGAGGCATGGATATAATGCAAGTGGATGGTTGAGCACTTGAGAGTGTTTGGGTGTGTGGCATACACACTTGTGCCAAAATAAAATAGGAAGAAATTAGATGACAAGGGTGAGAAGTGCATTTTCACGGGCTACAATGAAGAGTCCAAAGCTTACATGTCGTACAACCCAGTCATGGAGAAAATCGTCATTAGTAGAGACATGGAGTTCTTAGAGGATGAGTCATGGGATGGAATGATAGCTCCCGATAGCTCCTGAGAGTTTAGGAAGATGAAGAAGATGAACAAAAATATTAGCAAGATCTTGCAGCAGCAGAAACAGTCGGCTCCTGAGAGCTCCTAAATCAAACAGGTAGTTAAATAGACTTTCACATAACTTAGTCAGGGAGAGCTCCCGACAACTCCTGAAAGCTCCTAAAGTTGGAATACATTCAGGAAGAAAGTCACAGTCAACCAGAGATTTGGCCATAGAGAGCTCTCAATAGCTCTTGAGAGCTCGTAAAGTGAGTAGACAAAAAGGCAAGAAGCCAAAGATAGCTAGAAGATCGGCTCCTGAGAGCTTCCGAGAGCTCCTGAACCTACCTATTCAGCAAAATAGTAGTTGTAGTGAAATTTCAGACCCCACTCTCACCTCCCTAATGCCAAAGAAGACCATGAGTATAAGGGAGATATACCAAGATGAAAGGTATGAAGAAGAGTTTGATGAGAACATGAATTTTGCATTGTTTTCTCATAGTGATCCGATTTATTTTAAGGAAGCTATGCAAGAGGAGAAATGGTGTGAGGCCATGGATGAGGAGACAGATGCAATAGAGAGGAACAACATATGGGAGTTAATTGATTTTCCTTCCAACAAGCAAGTTTTTGGGGGTGAAATGGTTCTACAAGACCAAGTGCAATTCCAAAGGAAGGATAGAGTGACACAAGGCATATTTAGTGGTCAAAGGGTATAAACAATAGTTTGGGAGAGACTATGATGAGACGTATGCCCCTATTGCAAGGATAAAGACCATGTGGGTAGTCATAGAAACTATAGCCCAACACAAATGGAAGGTGTTTTAAATGGACATGAACTTCACCTTCCTTAATGAAGTGTTGAAAGAGGAATTTTATGTGGAGCAACTGTTTGGATATGAAGTTCTAGGCCAAGAACACAAGGTACATATAGACTCCTGAAGGATCTTTATGGGCTGAAACAAGCTCCATAGGCATGGTACAACAAGATTGACTTATATTTGATGAGAAATGACTTTAGAAAAAGCGATGGTGAGCTCATTCTTTACATCAAGGAAAAAAATGGTAATATTTTGATTGTTTTCTTGTATGTTGATAATTTAGTTTTTACTGGGGATGATGATTTCCTCATTGCTGATTTTAAAGAGGTCATAAAAAATTTTGTAATGACAGATTTAGGTCTCTTGAGATATTTTATAGGCATAAAAGTAAAACAAATGCATGATGGTATATTTATCTCTCAAGAAAAATATGCAAGTGAGATCTTGAAGAGACTTAGGATGCTTGAAAAGAATCCTACACCAACACCAACATCCATAGTTTTAAAGTTGAGTAAAGAATATTGTAACAGCAATGTAGATCCAACCATGTTTAAAATTTTGGTTGGAAGTTTGATGTACTTGATTGCAACTAGGTCGGATATAATGCATGGAGTGAACCTTATTTCCAGATTTATGGAGACTCCAAGAGACACCCATTGACAAGAAGGTAAAAGAATCTTGAGGTATGTGAATGACACCAAAGGATATGGCATGTTGTACACAACAATAAAAGAGTTTGTACTAGTTGGATACACAGATAGTGATTGGGTAGGAAATTTGGATGATAGGAAGAGCACATCGGGCTATGTGTTTCATTTGGGTTTGGGAGCTATTTCATGGGCTTCCAAGAAGCAACATATAGTTTTCCTATAAAAAATAAAGGCTAAGTATATAGCAGCAAATGCAACAAAATATCAGGCCATTTGACTAAGAAGGATCTTGATAGATTTGAGAGAAGAATAAGAGGATGAAATAACAATCTTCCATGACAATGTTTCATCAATAGCTTTGACGAAAAAATCCTATGTTTCATGGAAGAAGCAAAAACATTGAAATTAGGTATCAATTTATCAGAGAGTTAGTTGAAAATGGTGAAATTAAAATGGTCTTTTGTAGGTCTAAGCAACAACTAGCAGACATATTCACCAAGCCTTTGAGCAAGGACAGTTTCAAGCGCCTAAGGAGCAGATTGGACATTGTTTATTTGGATTAGGAATGATCTTTTTTTGTCAGATCAGGACCAAATGGGAGTGCTAGAAATATAATGCTCTTGAGCCTCTTGCTCATCCATCAAACTCCCTACAACCCTTACCTACCCTTTAGGAGGAAATTTTCAACGATAGTTTTTGGGGATCATCCCTATAGCTCCAGAATTAAATGTGGTAGCTGATTTTGAATTTGCAATTTATGGTAGTAGGTAATTTTGAATTTTGAGAGGGAATGTTGAATAGACAAAAGGAATGAAGGTAGGATTGTTCTGTTAGATAGAAGAAGAAGTTCCTAGCAACAACAAACTATGTAAAGAACATTTTGTGTGAGCTCCTAGTAGCTCATGAACAACAATAGTTGTTTGTGTTTGTAAGTGAACAGTGATTGCTCTAGGTCGAGCTCTGCATAGCTCTTGACAGTGAGCTCTTGTGAGCTCCTAAAGTTTGTCAGTCTGGTTGAGCAACGCTCACAACAAGTTTGTAATCTATAGCTTAGCTTTAGTTTTTTGAGTTTTAAGTTGTTTCCTTTATGTATTGTCATTTCCAGTTATTGAATGAAAAGAAGAATGTTGCATGTCTCTTTGTGCTTCTACGTTTTAATTTTTTGTATTCTCATCTGATTGGGAAACAAAACAACAGCTCTGTGTTTGCATTTTGCTCATTTAGTTTTTCTACATGGTATCAAAACATTTTAGCTCATAAAATTTCTACACTTACAAAATGACATTTGATGAGTTCCATTACTTTATATAGACCCAAAGTATCCATTTATGTTCGAATACTTATTTTACATGTATTTTTGTAAATACTATGTACTATAAGATACATGATCAATCCATAATTCATATACATCTTAAAGCGATGGAGAAATACCATGGAAAAATACTATGATGAAATTTATATACGTGTGCTAATTTCCCATTTTGTTACAGAAGTTTAGCCATAAAATTTGGCTCTCACGCGTCTGTAGGCCCACACGATTCCACAATACACAGCAAGCTCAAGGAAATTTTTTTATCAAAAGGATCATATTCTGTTTCCTATAATATTTGAAAATAATTATTGCGAACAATGGTATACATTGTAGTTTAAAAAGATAAGAAATAAACAATTGATAGATTTGGTTCGCTAGGAAAAGAGAGGTGTTGGGATTAAAAAGCAAGTGCAGTAGATGCTCCCCTCCATTTTTTGAAGGATAAAATAAGTGTCCTCTAATGATATGATATGACACAGATGAATCTGGTGTTTTTTTTATTCAACGTGGACCAATACTTGAACAAAGATAGTGGGAAAACACTTTGTGTAAAGATGAGTCGGAAGAAGCAAAGAAAGGAATTAGTGTCGTTAAATCTTGCATACTCAATAAACTGGTGTGAAAAAAGCATCAACATACCAGCTGTCAGTTTGTATTCTGCTGGTCTCTGACTGTTTTATAGCATCCGTGGGTCCACAACATCCCTATGGATAGATTCTTGTAGAATATAAAGGCTTAGATTATTTTAAAGTATATTCTGATCTATAAATGTTAATCCTTAAAAAATACCACCAAAAAAGGCAAAAAAAAATTAGGCATAATGTTGTGTGAGGAAGTATATTATTTTAAACTGTGGAGTATTAATAAAAGTTTAAAATTGCTTTGCAAATTTCAACCCACCTAATAAGGGCAAGGGTTTGTAGAAACAATGGTAAATTATAGAATGTGTCCCGTCAAATATTAAAGGAAACTGCTTTATATTTTAAAAATAAAATAAAATTTACAAAATATTATAAGAAACTAGAATTTTTTTGTAAAACACTAAATTGGTTTGGAAGGATAAATCTTTAAATTATCCAATTGATTTTAATATTATTTTTTCAAAAATGGTTTGTAATAAATTTATAAGGTAAATATAAGTGTAGAGAAGAAAAGTGTGTATCTTTGTTTTTATTTTACTTGATATGTGGAATTAAGGGAGCAAAGATGAATATCTTTAGAAAATTTTCATATTCTCAAGCTTCAAGAAAGATGATGGGAAATAACTTTATGAAAAAATGAATAGATGTAAATATCTGTTAGATAAGTAGGAGGTATTTTCCACGACATTTCAATTTGTGAGATTGCTATCAGGATTCAACCATGTAGTTTTATGAGTCAAACTCATTGACCCATGTTTCACGAGTAGTGGTTCACAAGAACCCATCTCTCATGATAATGGACGGTCAGCGTAGCACTCATTGCATCTAGGTGATGCTCAGAAAGGTGAAGCACTAGGCCTTCCAAAGAGGTCACCCATCCCAGTACTATTCCAGCTCAAGCGCGCTTAACCATAGAGTTTTCCCCAAGGTTAAGCCCACTTAGCTTGAAAGCCCATCTGCAAAACCTTCAGCAAGTGTTGTGTCTCATGAACCATTCATTATAGAGCCCCTTTAGCTCATCAATTGGTAAGTAGGAGGTATTTTCCATAGCATGTCAAGTTGTGATATTGCTATCAAGATGCAACCGTGTAGTTTTATGATTCAAACTCATTGACCCATGTTTCATGAGTAGTGGTTCACAAGAACCCATTTATCATGATAATGAATGGTCCACTTAGCACTCTTTGCATCTAGGTGATGCTCACAGAGATGAAGCATTGGGCCTTCTCGAGAGGTCACCCATCTTAGTACTACTCCAGCTCAAGCACACTTAACCATGGATTTTTCCCCATGGTTAAGCCCACTTAGTTCGCAACCCCATTTGCAAAACCATTATTACATAACTAATTATTTTATTTCATTCAATATCATTATGGGATCTAGAATGATGGTGATGACATAACTTATCACATTGATTCTTTTCATTGCAAGTTTTCATTCTTGGTGTAGATAATGTGGATAATTTGAGATTAGAAACAAACAATATATAATTATGTTGTTCTTATTTTGATAGATTTTTATTTTGATTTATTTTTTCTTATATGGGAAAAGCCTCTAGTTGAGGTTAACCTTGATTTTGATTATAGGTGTGTTTCAAAATGATTTCCCCAATGTGTTTTAAGTTAGGAAATTGAATTTATTATGAATTTAAGGTGACAACTCAATTAGGTATTGAAGTAATTTGTGTGGTTTGGTGTATGTTGATGTGACAACATTAAGTTGTCATGAAAATTAGTAATGTAATCCTTTATGGTTTTCTCCTTACATTGATTCTACAACTATTGGATATTTATGTATTCATCATTAAAAACACTAAAAAAGGAGTTCTAATTCTACATTAGATTGTGGTCTCTTTCAATATTTTTGGTAAGTTTCCATTAGTGGTATACTAATAAAGAATTCTCCAAAGATACAAAATAGATATGCTCTACACCATTGAAAGTATTAATATCATAATAGGCCTCTAAGTGTTGCACATCAATGATCCAATTTTATATCGATTTTTTATTCAAATGTTGAGATGATTATGTTGAATTCAACTCAAAAAGTAGTTTGGTATTATGTAAGAATAGTATATTAGTAGAATTGTTTGGAATTGGCCCAAATTAGGACATGATTATAGAATGATCTAATGAGATCATATACTATCTTAAGGATATTATTAATTACCTTCCCAATGTTATGATACATCTAGTTTTTTTCCTTCATAAATCAGCCATTTTACTATTGTTATGGTTTTCATCTAGATGCTTAAAAGAACCACAAAGTTGATAACTTCTAATACTATTCATGTGTCTGTATAAACATGTGATAATAACTAATCTAGTACTAATAATTTAGATCCAAGGAGGTCTAAGGAACAAACCAATTTAGTGAGATATGGGTTTATATATCATGCATAGGAAATAAATAATTACAAGACAAATAGAGAGCACATTAAGGGTAGGAATTTTTGAGTAATTATATACTACATATATTTATATATAAGTGAGTAGGGTAGAATTATATGCTATCATAGTAAGGATATGAGTAGAAGTTCCCATTATGAGAAAGAGTTAAACTCATCAAACTCATTCTCCTATAATCTAACTATCCAAAACTAAACATGAAGGATCAAATTTCCATATATAGAATATAGTTATAAAACAAGACTGGGGTAGGTGAAATAGTTCATTTTTGAAAGTGCTTATACATACAGTTACTTAGTACTTGTGTTCCCTAATGAATATTGTTCTAAGGAAGCCCATAAATAAGAAACCTTAAGTGGATGTCATATGTGTAGAGCCACTAATAATGTAATGGTAGTTAGGTAGCATGAAAATTTGTTTTGAGTCTTTTGTAGTAGCATATAATGAGATAGTGACTTGCACACATGGGTGTAGATGAGGTTGATAGTGCTTGTGTGCTAGGATGGATTGCTATTGAATAATGTGGGCTAACAAATAATGTTACTAAGGTATTTACGAGGTTCTCTAGCTCTTGTCTAGATGTGGTTGGATCACTAACTTAGTTCAATCTACACTAATTCTTAAGGAAAAGTCCCAAACCTTTATTTATTCATTTCCCCTCAAAGTTAAAATACATAATCAAAAAATAAAACTAGTTCAATTTCATAATTTGTATAAATGACCCCAACTATTTTAAAATTCAAATTTAAAATTGAGTTCAAGCTAATGCCCACCTAAGATATCATTACATGTTGAATTAAAGGGGAAAATGTTTTATTTTCACCTTTTGAAGTTCATTTAAATACTAACCTTGATTCATTTCAAATCCATATGAACATTAACAAACTATATATGATCTAACATTCCTACTTAGACATCATTGTTCAAAGGGCATTAATAAAGCATCAATACCACATTGTCTCCTTGCATCAAAGTTTAGACATCTATATGTACAATTTTTCATTCTTTTTCATCATTTCTAAAAAATGACAAATTGGTATACTAGGATTTTCACCAAGAGAACACCCTACCAAATTTATACCTAAAGTATATCTAGTTATTAATTACAAATTGTAAAGATTGAACTATATAAAATAGACAAGCTAAAATTAAGAAAATATAAACCTATATAAAATTAAAATCTATATTTATAAAATGAACAAAATAAACATATAATCATTTTTCAAATTCCATAATATATTTCAAAAAATATATTATTTTTATACACTAATAAATAATTACCTATTTTATATTTACCTATTTCAATAACTCGATTTAATTAAATATAATTATACTAATATTTCAATTTATTATCCCACTACATTCATTTGAAATAATTATAACTCTTCAATATTCTTTATAGACTATTTAACAATTTAATATATATATATACCTCCAATATCTATGAAAGTTATTTTATTCCTTACAATTATTAATAGTACAATTAAAAGAGATGGCATCTTGTTTTAAAAATTATTAATACTTTCCATCATGAAAACTTAAGATACTTTTCTTTGAACACGAGAATAGCATAGAACATTGGCTTGACAAAAGAGTGGCAAAGCACATATGGTTAAAGTAGAGACAAAAATTTATATATTCTTGTAGTCTTATCTTAAGGAAAGAAATCGAGAGAATATAATCTCCATCGATATCCCCGTAGTGACGTATTCGTGGCTACGTTAAACATTATATCCTACTATGATGTAAAAGATACACTTTAAATGGTTTAAGGTTGATCTCCAACACATTGAAAGAAATAATGGCATGTAGAGAAGATATCAGAAGTCAATTAATCCTTCTACAAGATTGATATTCCTCTTGATAAAATATTTGATGAGTTGAAATCTCTAGAAATTAAATATGTTTAATCTTAAAGATATTATTGTTAAGAAATGGAAATTTCTAACATACTTACCTTATCAAAATTGGGTGTACGTGTACACAAAATATAAGTTTGTTGAGTAAAGGATTTTCTGATTAATTTGTTTTTGGCAAATAAGTTTTAACATTGTGTTGAGCTCAAGAATTCGAATATAATTGGGACAATCTATTTACTTATTATCATTTTTAATATTTTTATTTATCATCAAATAGAATTTTTCTACAAGAATGTAATCCAATCTAACTTGTTTTGTGTGAATAGAAATTAAATTGGATTGTGATCAAAATAAATAAATATTTCCTTACCTATAATAAAGTGGCACCCTTAATAACTTGAATTATGTTGTAAACTAATTTATCATTATTGGAGTAGAATGAAACCATGTTTTTTAATATTTATAAATAGTATACAATGAGATACCTATGTTATGTGAGTATTGTGTCAATTAGATCTAAATCTTAAAATGGTGTTTTATGTTAATCATTTAAAAAATATGAACTACATAAAGGATCAAGTTGAGAACTGTGAAGAAACATTTTTGCATGTGTCAAAATGAAACTTGCTTTAGTTTACATAAGCTAGTTTAGTGGTCAAGAAATGCATAAGAATCGAAGAATAAACTTGTGGTTGAAATTTGTGAGTTTAATGGGTATGTGCAGGATCATCATGGAAAAAACAGGCCCTTAAGTGGCAAAAAATTTAGAAAAATCAGAGTTAGGCAACTTGACATAAAAATTTGAATAATTTATCTATATTATTTTGAAAATATGTAAGAATAGAATTTGTAGAAAATTGAATGTAGTTTCTAAATTACTAGGTTTATTTACAAAAAATATAAAATCTGTTTCGTGAAAATTTGAAATTTCAATACAGTAGTACTTTAATTTCAGGGAAAAAATAAGAAGTAGGTGTCTGTTTGACCACCCTAACCATATTAAAATGATAATATTTTTTTATAAGATTTTAGATAAAAGTAGAGGACTTATGTCTCGATGTGATGCATATTTTTTTGTAGTTTTTTTCCAAGTAAATAATTAATTATAATTTTTTTATGACAACTTTTAAAAAATATAAAGACTCGTATGTCTGACCACCTTAACTTGGGCAAAGCTTCATGAAATCCAATTTTTTATTTTTTAATCTTATAGTATGTGAAGCATAGAATGTGATGCATGTTTTGGATTCAAAAAATATGATACCGTTTGAAAGCTATAGATGTTTTTCAATCATCCTAAAAATCAGGACTTTAGCGTAATTCAATAGAAATTGAATAATAATTATTTATTAAATTCAAAGTAAAGCATAGTTTATATTGGTGGAAAACTAAGAATCTCCTTTAAAAGCTATTTTTGTTCCATCAATTTTGGGTAAAATAAAGGTCGTTGGCCACATACCCATCATATTGCCACTTTTTGGCCCATCAAGATCTTCAACATACCCTAATAAATTTAAATAATTTGACAATACTATACATATATTTTTTGTTTAAAATAACCTTGATCTTATTTAATACTATATGCATTCATATGTTATCAATGGTGTATCCTAAATATTAGATTTATTGAATATTTAACATAAACTTTTAAAGTTGGCCTTAAATTTGAGTTAGTGCAGTATCAAAGACACATAATAGGAGAAGTCATCCAACTAGATAATTATGAATGGCTTGCTGAAGGGATGCATGACTCTCTTTTTTATCAATAATTTTGTTTTAGTGCATTAATTGGTCAAAAAAAAAAAATCATTCATTTGTGCAATCTCTCCTTAACTTTGAATATTATTTTTACATAAGATAAACTAGTACCTAGTGATATCCTAAATTGAGATTTTTTAAAGAATCACTATGTAAGTGATCCCACAATAGTGGTTTACAATTTTTGGCTAAACTAGACACTAAAATTATTATTTTTAACTACATCTTCACATTCGGGCACCTATAGCAGCTAAACTATGAAGAATTTGAAGATGCTGCAAACTAGAGTCTCATCACATTTTGTCTATAGATTCTAAAAATAATTTTTTCAATTTTTTTGGAATTGGATTGCACTTATTTTTCCATCTCCCACAAAAACTGATTTTTTCCAAAAAACAATATTTTTAAAATCTGACGCACACCATATAACACATAACTTTCTTCCCATGAAGGATAAAATTCTAATTATTTTGAATTTATATTTGTAACTCTGATATCTAGTGCTTCCACTTGGTTAGATAGTTTCTAATTGAATATTTTTTCTTTAATCAAGTTTCGAAGTCAAACCAATTACAATTCAGATATAGCGTGATCGTATAACACGTAACTATTTTTGTATATATCAAAAGTCAATTTTATTTTTTTGTTGGATCAAGGACTTCAATATTTAGTGCACTCATATTTTTCCTTTTTTTTTTTTGATAATCTACTATTTTTTCACATGTGCAGAACATAGACCTTCATTTTCGATGAAAAACCTATGTTTAATAAAACCGAAAAAACCTAATACATAATAAAACCAAAACATATTAAAATTATATTCATTGGATAGCTCATTCTGAGGGCTACCTAATTCCAGTTGGGTTTGTGAAGATTCCTCCATTTTCATCTACAACCCAAGCTTTGAAGCATAAAAATTTAGGTTTTTTTGGTGAGCAAGGTCAAAAATCAGGGAAAATAGGGGTTCACTAGAACCACGAATTCAAATATACTTGGGGAAATCTATTTACTTATTATCATTTCTAATATTTGTATTTATCACCAAATAGAATTTTTCTACAAGAATGTCATCCAATCTAACTTGTTTTGTGTGAATAGAAATTAAATTGGATTGTGATCAAAATAAATAAATATTTCCTTACATATAATAAAGTGGCGCCCTTAATAACTTGAATTGTGTTGTAAGCTAATTTATCCTTACTCGAGTAGAATACAACCATGTTTTTGAATATTTATAAATATTATACAACAAGATACCCATGTTATGTGAGTATTGTGTCAATTAGATCTAAATCTTAAAATGGTGTTTTATATTAATCATTATCAAAATGTGAACTACATAGAGGATCAAGTTGAGAATTGTGAAGACACATTTTTGCATGTGTCAAAATGAAACTTTATTTATTTTACATGGGTATGTGTAGGATCATCATGGAAAAAATAGGCACTTAAAGTGGCCATAAAAAGACAGAAAATCAGAGTTAGACAACTTGATGTAAAAATTTGAATAAGTTATTTATATTATTTCAAAAAAATGTAAAAAAAGAATCTATAGAAAATTGAATGTAGTTTCTAAACTACTAGACCTTTATTTTATTTTTAAAATCTATTTGGTAAAAATTTGAAATTTCAATGCAGTAGTATTTAAATTTCAAGGTAAAAATAAGAAGTAGGTGTTTGTCTGACCACCCTAACCACAATAAAATGAAAATATTTTTTTAGAATATTTTAGATATAAGTAGAGGACTCATGTCCCGATGTGATGCATATTTTTTTATAAAAATTTTCCAAGTAAATAATTAATTATGATTTTTTTATTACAAATTTTTAAAAATATAAAATCTCATCTGTCTAACCACCTTAACTTGGTAAAAAATTCATGAAATTCAAATTTATTTATTTTAATCCTATAGTATGCAAAACATAGAATTTGACGCATGTTTTAGATTCAAAAAATGTGATGCCATTTGAAAGTTATAAATATTTTTCAATCAACCTACAACCAGGACTTTATTCGTAATTCTAATAGAAAATGAATAATAATTATTTATTAAATTAAAAGGAAAGCATAATTTATATTGGTGGAAAGCTGAGAATCTCCTCTAAAAACCCTTTTCGTTTCATCAATTTTGGCTAAAAAAAAAGTCGTCAACCACATGGGTCATCATATGGCTTACATATCGCCACTTTTTGGCCCATCATGATCCTACACATACTCACATAAGCTAGTTTAGTGGTCAAGAAATGCATAAGAATCGAAGAATAAACTTGTGGTTGAAATTTGTGAGTTTAATAAATTTAAATAATTTTGTGATACTATACATATATTTTTAATCTAAAATAACCTTGATCTTCTTTAATACTATATGCATTCATATGTTATCAATGGTGTATCCTAAATATTAGATTTATTGAATATTTAACATAAAATTTAAAGTTGGCCTTAAATTTGAGTTAGTGTAGTATCAAAGGCATATAATATGAGAAGTCATCCAACTAGATAATTATAAATGGCTTGCTGAAGGGATGCATGACTTTTTTTTATCAATAATTTTGTTTTAGTGTATTAATTGATCAAAAAAGAAAAAAAATCATTCATTTGAACAATCTCTCCTTAATTTTGAGTATTATTTTCACATAAGATAAACTAGTACCTAATGATCTCCTAAATTGATATTTTTCATAGAATTGCTACGTGGGTGATCCCACAATAGTGATTTACAATTTTTGGCCAAACTACACACTGATATTATTATTATTAACTAAATCTTCACATTCGGGCACCTATAGCAGCTAAACCGTGAGGAATTTGAAGATGATGCAAACTAGAGTCTCATCACATTTTTTTTTTAAATTCTAAAAGTGTTTTTTTCAAAAAAATTGGAATTAGATTGCACTTATTTTTCCATCTCCCATGAAAATTGATTTTTTCCAAAAAACAACATTTTAAAAAAGTGATGCACACCGTATAACACATAATATTTTTTCCCATGAAGGATAAAATTCTAATTCTTTTGAATTTATATTTTCAGCTCTGATATCTAGTGCTTCCACTTGGTTAGATAGTATTTTATTGAATATTTTTTCTTTAATCAAGTTTCGAAGTCAAACCAATTAGAAAAAGACATAGTGCGACCGTATAACACACAACTTTTTCTAGATATATCAAAATTTAATTTAATTTTTTTTGTTGGATGAAGGACTTCAATATCTAGTGCACTCATATTTTTCAATTTATTTTTGATAATCTACTATTTTTCCACATGTGCAAAACATAGACCTTCATTTTTGATGAAAAACCTATGTTTAATAAAACCAAAAAAATAAATACATAATAAAACCAAAACATATTAAAATTATATTCATTGTATAGCTCGTTCCAAGGACTACCTGATTCCATTTGGGTTTGTAAAGATTCCTCCATTTTCATCCTCAACCCAAGCTTTGAAGCATAAAAAAGTAGGTTTTTTTGGTGAACAAGGTCAAAAACCAAGGAAAAGGGGGGTTCGCTAGAACCACAAATTCAAATATAGTTGGGGCAATCTATTTACTTATTATCATTTCTAATATTTTTATTTATCACAAAATAGAAATTTTCTACAAGAATGTCAACCAATCTAACTTGTTTTGTTTGAATAGAAATTAAATTGGATTGTGATCAAAATAAATAAATATTTCCTTACCTATAATAAAGTGGCACCCTTAATAACTTGAATTATGTTGTAAACTAATTTATCATTATTGGAGTAGAATGCAACCATGTTTTTGAATATTTATAAATAGTATACAACAAGATACCCATTTGATGTGGGTATTGTGTCAATTAGATCTAAATCTTAAAATGGTGTTTTATGTTAATCATTTAAAAAATATGAACTACATAGAGGATCAAGTTGAGAACTGTGAAGTTTCATTTTTGCATGTGTCAAAATGAAACTTGCTTTAGTTTACATAAGCTAGTTTAGTGGTCAAGAAATGCATAAGAATCGAAGAATAAACTTGTGGTTGAAATTTGTGAGTTTAATAGATTTAAATAATTTGGTGATACTATACATATATTTTTAGTCGAAAATAACCTTGATCTTCTTTAATACTATATGCATTCATATGTTATCAATGGTGTATCCTAAATATTAGATTTATTGAATATTTAACATAAAATTTTAAAGTTGGCCTTAAATTTGAGTTAGTGTAGTATCAAAGGCACACAATATGAGAAGTCATCCAACTAGATAATTATGAATGGCTTGCTGAAGGGATGCATGACTCTCTTTTTTATCAATAATTTTGTTTTAGTGCATTAATTGGTCAAAAAAGAAAAAATCACTCATTTGTACAATCTCTCCTTAACTTTGAATATTATTTTCACATAATATAAACTAGTACCTAGTGATATCCTAAATTGAGATTTTTTAAAGAATCACTACGTGGGTGATCCCACAATAGTGGTTTACAATTTTTGGTCAAATTGGACACTGAAATTATTATTTTTAACTACATCTTCACATTCGGGCACCTATAGCGGGTAAACCGTGAGGAATTTGAAGATAATGCAAACTAGAGTCTCATCACATTTCGTCTATAGATTCTAAAAATATTTTTTTCAAAGTTTTTGGAATTAGATCGCACTTATTTTTCCATCTCCCACGAAAATTGATTTTTTGCAAAATACAACATTTTTAAAAAGTGGCGCACACCATATAACACATAACTATTTTTCCATGAAGGTTAAAATTCTAATTATTTTGAATTTAGATTTGTAACTCTGATATCTAGTGCTTCCACTTGGTTAGATATTTTTTTATTGAATTTTTTTTGTTTAATCAAGTTTCGAAGTCAAAACAATTACAATTTAGACATAGTGCGACCGTATAACGCGTAACTTTTTTGTATATATCAAAATTCAATTTTATTTTATTTTGGATCAAGGAATTCAAAATCTAGTGCACTCATATTTTTCAAATTTTTTTTTTGATAATTTGCTATTTTTCCACATGTGCAGAACATAGACCTTCATTTTTGATGAAAACCCTATGTTTAATAAAACCAAAAAAAAAATCCATAATAAAACCAAAACATATTAAAATTATATTTGTTGTATAGCTCGCTCTGAGGACTACCTGAATCTAGTTGGGTTTGTGAAGATTCCTTAATTTTCATCCTCAACCCGAGCTTTGAAGCATAAAAATTTAGGTTTTTTTGGTGAACAAGGTCAAAAATCAAGGGAAAAAGGGGCTCGCTAGAACCACGAATTCAAATATAGTTGGGGCAATCTATTTAATTATTATCATTTCTAATATTTTTATTTATTACCAAATATAATTTTTCTACAAGAATGTCATCTAATCTAACTTTTTTTGCATGAATAGAAATTAAACTGGATTGCGATCAAAATAAATAAATATTTCCTTACCTATAATAAAGTGGCACCCTTAATAACTTGAATTATGTTGTAAAATGATTTATCATTATTGGAGTAGAATGCAACCATGTTTTAGAATATTTATAAATATTATACAATGAGATACCCATGCTATGTGAGTATTGTGTCTGTAAGTGTAGAATAAGTAGACAAGGTTAAAACACTTCTTAATAAGACATTATATCAATGATTTAAACAAATTAAATCAATTCAAAACAGTAATCAATTGAAAGCGTCATATTGTTCTCTATCCTCAGAGATTTATTAAATCTTGATTGCTCTTAGATTGTGTAAGCAAATAAGACTGTTAAAATGACTATCTGAAGAATGAGATGATGATAATGTAATGCTAAATGATAAATCATTTAAACTGGCATGATATAGACATGAAATAGATAATTGCAACTATAGGAGGCAGCCATGGTTGAAAGCTTGATTGCTTGATGCTTGATGTCTAGATTCCTGCAGAGTAAGAGTGGACAAAGTTAAGATTATCTGGATCCTTTTCTTGGTTCAATGAGGCTATATTTATAGATTTTTTGGCTATAGAAATGCACAAGGAAAGCTTTGAGAGGCTTGGATTCAATCTGGAGAATTGAATGTTGAGAGATGGAGGAGATTGAGAGAAAAATGGAGATTGTCTCTACCCATGAAAACACCAGGCAAGAGAAGAGGAAAGATTGATGGAGAAGGATTGAGAGATCAAATTCCAAATTTGTCTCCAATTTGTCTCCAAAACTTCCTATGAAGTTTCAATCAATTAATTTTGACATATTTAGACATGATTTAGACATAGGAAATCTAATTCATTTTTGAGGAAATGTAGATTGGAATATTACTTATGCTCTAATTCAAATATTTTTGATTTATTTAAATTAGGAAAAGGGAGATAAATAATTTAATAAAATGAACTATAGAAGTTGTTTATTAAATTAAACAGAAGAATATGGCAATTAACAAATAAATTGTTTTGTCTTTATTTAATTAATTTGGAATCAATGTGATAGATTGAAATAGGGATTTGATAATTAAATTGAACAAAGTATTTAATTTTTTTTATTTAATTAAGATGAATTTAATTGTGAACTATATTAAATAAATATTTCTATTTATTCGATAGTAGAGGAAATTAGGATAATTAATCAAATAAATTGTATTTAATTAATCAAAATTCTCCAGACCAATTTTAGGTGTATACATTTTGCCCCTCTCCGAAGTGATGTGTTTACGCGTTGCTTCGAAGAAATATTTTGTTGCTACTATCAAGATTGATGATAAAGAAAAATAATTTTGCATGCCCCTGACATGCCCTAGACATTGATTTTTAGATGATGGATGATAATATGCCCCCTTGGGAGATAAATTAATAATTTGATGATTTTTAGAATTTTTCAAATTTTTTATGATTTTCTAATGATTTCATGTGATTCAATGAAGAAATAATTTATCTCCTAACAAATAATGAAGAAATTTAGCCCTATAGATGAGTTTCTAATTAATTTCATAATAAAATTAATTAAAAGATAATATAAAACCCACCAAAATACCTTTCAAAAATTATAAGTAGTGCTAAAAGGTCATTTTCCCAATTCATTTTCACTTTTTGAGTTTAGAAACTCTTTGTGATAAAGACTTTTCTGCCAGCTGGAGCAAGATGCCTATTCCCTTTCACACTCACCGATTCGAGCATGTTCGATGTCACCGATGGCCGACCGTGTATGGACCTCCGGTATGTACCCCTTGACCTCCTCGTAATTCATGATTTTCTATTTTTTATGCTTTTTAGAGATTAGGCGTGTCTAGGTCAGTTTTAGTGCTTTCAAGACGCACTATAGCGCTTACAGTCCGATGTAGCACTTTTAGTAGGTGTTGTAGCACTTTGAGTTTTAGCGCTTGCATTAAAAACTCTAGCGCTTTCAATTTGTAATGTAGCGTTTTTGGTAATTTAGCGCTTAGGAGTCTAGAAATAGCACTTTGAAGCATGATTTTAGCGCTTCAAGACTTTCAGCCGTTGGAGTCAATGGTGTAGTGCTTTCAAGGTCTATTTTAGTGCTTCTGGTAAAGTGGCACTTTGACGGACTGTTGAAGCGCTTCGACACGGAAAAGTAGCGCTTCGAGACTTTTAGTGCTTTGGGAGCTTGATTTAGCACTTCGGAGCGCTGAAATAGCTCTTTTGGGATTTAGCGCATTGGGTCCCTGATTTAGCACTAATAGCTAATAAAGGAGCACTTTTAGGATTTAGTGCTTTGGAAGCCTTTTTAGCGCTTCTGGTCAGAATTGAAGATTTTGACTTAGTGAACCTTGATTTCGTGAATTCTGATCATGTCCATTCTCTTGATTGGTATGATTGATAATCCAAATTTTTTATGTTGGATTTGGATGATGTAAATAAAACTAACTCTCATGATAGGTGAAAAGAAATCATATTTTTGATGATCCTCATGATAGGCGAGGAAATGATTCAATATCTGATAAATCTCATGATAGGCGAGATCTAGATAATGTTTTGATGAACCTCATGATAGGTGAGGTTTGTTGATGTTTTGAGAACCTTATGATAGGTGAGGTTTGATGTTTGCCTATGAATTTTGATCAAAAATTCATACCAATTTGTGATAAACTTGATAGTAGAAAAACTTTTGATTTCCTGACATAGTTCACTGATTTTGTTGATTTTTTGTGTTGCGATGATAGGAGCATTTGGGTACTCTCCAGATGCAAGAGAGGTTTCCACATATGACAGATTTGATACCTCATCTAACACCAGACAAGCTTCAGGTGATACGCCATTGTGGCCTTACGAGCTTGCTTGATATGCCCTAGATTAGGATTAATCAAGGTCTATTGACTGCGTTGGCTGAGAGGTGGCATAGTGACCACAACACCTTTCACCTACCTACTGGTGAGATGACCGTCACACCTAAGGATGTGTGGCATATTTTGCGTATTCCTTTTATGGGTGAGATAGTCATGTATGATTCTCACGGGACTGATAGTAGAGATGCTCTTCGTAGAGTGTTTCAGGATCAGACTATTGCAGGTCCAAGCGTTCGGTGGAGGAGGATTATGCCGCATTTTTGGCCTTGGTTCCACATGCATGTATCACCATTCTTGATGAGCCGGTACCTTTATGTGTGTAGGAGAATGTGGTAGAGGGTCTTGCAAATAGTGGTGGTGGAGAGGATTCTTCATCAGGTAGTAGCTCAGAGGGCAGTAGTAGTTCAGGCAGTAGCAATAGTGATAGTGATGGCAGCAGCGGAGGTGATAGAGGGGCAGGGCCAGCCATTAGTAGTGCTCCTTCTTCCAGTAGGCCTCGCAAGAGGCAAGCAGTGACAGTGCCTTCGACGGATCGGCAGAGACACATAGCTGGGCTTTAGGCATAGGTCCAGACTTTACAGGGGCAGTTGGTACAGGCTCGGGGTATGCTTGTGCAGACCCAGACTCAGATGCAGGCACAGGCTCAGGCTCATGCCTAGGCTCTATCAGAGGCGTAGGGATAGTTGACTGTCGTATAGATGCAGGTGGCCACGTTGACAATTGAGAGAGATAGTCCTTGGCAGATTGTCAAGAGGGCATAGGAGAGAGCTGAGACTTTGTAGAGAGTGGCCGATGGTAGCTCAATTTTAGATTATATGAGAGAAGTTCTGTGGGCTGCCTAAGAGGAAGAGTTCTACAGAGGCCAATATCATGATGCAGTGCCTGTTGAGCGTCAAGTCAGTTATGCTTCGTTGAGATCTGGGCAGACACATACATGGACAGTGAGTGAGGGGGTGACACAAAATTTACGCAGAGGTCCCCGAGATCTTGGTCCTTCTGGGGGTGGTACAGGTCCTTCTGGTGGTGGTACAGGTCCTGTTGGGCCCGCACACTCTAGCAGTAGTAGATTGTAGATGCTATTGTGAGCCTCCATGATGTACAGTACGATGTAGCTCATTGTATGATGATGTATTTTTAGACCAGACTTCATTGTATACTTGACACTTTGATATATATATGAGATGCAGTTGATGTAATATGATGAGGGTTTGTGATGTCTATGTGATGGATGCATTTATTATGTGATGTTTATATATTGATGCTTTTATCTTTAATTGTAATGTGATGATGATTATGATGAATGTATGTGGAAAATATTTGATGTATGGTGTATGATGTAATGTATGAAATTCTAAATGATAAATGATAATGATGTTATGACTTGCATTTATTTTATGTAAATGAAATGTTTGGATACATGGATGTATGAATAACATAATGATAATTATGATGCTGTAATGATGTTTTATAATGATGTAGATGATAAAAGATGTAATGAAAGTGATGATGTATTGATAAATGTATATCTATTATGATGTAAAAATGTATGAATGATGAAATGATGAAAATTTTTAATGATGAGATGATGATTTGTAACTATATGGTAAATGATGATGATTTTTTTGGATTTTTATGTCAAGTATACTCAATCATGTTTGTAGAAAAGATAATTATTGATTTGGAATCCTTTGTGCAACAAATACTCTGCAGATAATGAATTTATTTATGAATGCAATCTAGTTTAATCATGCAACGATATGCAAATAGATGTCATTCAATAGTCTTTTTGTGCTTGGTATCATCATAGAGCTTTTATTGGATGTTGAAAGTTAATACAAGTGTCGATGGTTGTGTTAATCCAATGACGACCTGGGTATTACTTTCATGATTTTTGATATTGCAATCGAACACAAGCATCTAGGTATAATTGAACCGAGATGACCTGAGCATTTATTGCGTAAATAGGTAGAGATAATCATTTGAGTGTGTGAATTCTGAATGTCATTGGTGATACATTTGCATAGCACATCCCCGAACAATTCACACATTTATATGATTAACGTACAAACAATAAACAAGAAAAATATCATTCTTTTACCCTGTTCCTCTAGTTCAATACATCATTGAGTTACTCCAAAGAAATGATAATCAAGAAGTTCAATTTACCCATTGTTTACTTAGAGTGTTCCATTCATTATTCAGATTTTAAATCATCCATCCTAATTTTGTGATGTTTTTGGATTTTTGAGATTTTGACTAAAAACCTAACCTACTAACCTATCTTAGGGGTCTCGGGGGCTGATCAAAGATGAGCCTTGCCTACGTTACACATGCAGAGACCATGTAGTTTGACTGACATAGACCTATGTTTTTGCGGATTTTCGATAAGATATTTTGACATGTTTTTGGATTTTTAATAATGATACAGATGGTTGATGCCTTTCTAATGATGATTGATATTGTTCTTTGATCTTGCTTTCAGTTTTCTGCCATATTGTTGTTCTCCTAGATTGGTGAAATTGATGTTATATGTTGCCCCTAGTGATATCCAGATGTTGCCCCCAAGCTTTGGAGTGATACTTGACCATGTAAAAAAGATTTTGATAATGGATGCAAAGATGGCAAGACTATTGACATGATATGAAATGGTATTGACTGTTAGACTAATGATCCTAATATATATCCAAATAGATGGGAAAGCTGATCTTAGAATCACATACGATGCCTATTTCTAGGTTTTCACCTATATGCTTTGATTACACCCTTTGTGTTTTTGTATTTTTCTCATTTTTTTTTTTTCTTTCTTTTTTTTGTATTTTCTATTTTTTTTTAATTTATTTTTGTATTTTTGTTTTTGCCAAGATGCCTGTTTGCTAGGTTTTCACAAGGAAACAATTTTTAGAAGTTTGCCCCATGCACTAGGAGATTTAAGCATAGAATTTTATGAGATGAATATTGTTGATAGGTTCATCAAACAAATCCCCTTCTGACATTGATAGCTGATATGCCCCTGATCTATACACTGATATGACGACAAATGGACCAAGCTAGTTAGGCTCAAATTTTCCTTTGTTTTCTCTGTCTTGCCGATTCCTAGGGTTTTCCTTTAGTACCAAGTCACCAACCTAAAAGACCCTCAGTTTTACCCTGTGATTGTAACTTCTTGACATCCTCTATTGATAAGTTGTTAGATGATTAACAGCTTGTTGACGACACTCATCCAACAATTCTAGTTCCTGCAGTCTAGATACCCTATAGTCTTCATCTGAACTGATACCTCTAAGTGATACACGAAGGGATGGAATTTCAACTTCAATGGGCAATATGGCTTTTGATCCATAGACCAAAGCAAATGGTGTAGCTCCCATTGGTGTTCTGATGCTTGATTTGTAGGCCCATAGTGCAGGGTTGAGTTGAACATGCCAATCATGTCTAACATCATTAACCGTCTTTTTGAGAATTTTGAGTATGGTTTTGTTTGAGGCCTCTGCTTGGCTGTTCCCTTGAGGATAGTACGGTGTTGAAAAATGATGTTGGATGTGGAACTTATCACATAGCTCTTGGACATCTTGATTCTTGAAAGGTCGCCCATTATCTTTGATTATAGATTGAGGGATTCCATAGCGACATATGATGTAGTTCAAGATGAAAGAGGAAATCTACTTCCCAGTGATGGTAGTAAGAGGTACTGCCTCTATCCATTTTGTGAAATACTTTGTAGCTGTTATAATGAAATTGTGTCCATTAGATGAAGATGGATTTATTTTTCCTACCAGATCTAGGCCCCATTGACAAAAAGGCCATGTCAATGTGAAGGGATGTAGTTCTTGTGCGGGTGCATGAACTAGATTGCTTTGAACTTGACATTTTTGAGATTTCTTGACAAACTGATATGATTCTTTCTCCATGCATGGCTAATAATATCCCAAATGGAGGAGTTTCTTAGCTAGATTTATTTCACTCGAGTGAGTACCACAAATACCCTCGTGAACTTCTCATAGGGCCGTTTCAGATTCGTTGCATTCTAGACATTGGAGTAGGGTACCATCAAGACCTTGATGATAAAGGACATCTGTGATTAATTATGTTAGGCGGATTGGCAGATAAAGTTTCATTTTTGGTTCTTGGAAAGATATGGAGGAAGAATATTATCTTTCAGGTAAGCATAGGTTTTTTCGTATATGGAGGGTTCAATGGTTTCTAGATGGCATATGCTAGTGGATTCTGATTGATAATGGGAAGGAAATGATACTTGTTCTACCATAAACTCATAACAAACACGCTTCTCAGGCAATTGTAGTAAGGAAGCAATTGTAGCCATAGCATCTACAGCTTTGTTCTCTGCCCTTGGAATCTGATCAAACTTGATACTGACAAAGGATTGTTTTAGATTATCTATTTTTTGCTTGTAGGGCATCAATTCTTCATCTTTTGTTTGATACTCATCATTTACTTGGTAAATAACCAGTTGAGAGTCCCCATATACCTATAAATCCTTGATTTTCCATTGAATTTCTATCTTGACCCCAATAATCAATGCTTCATACTTTGCCACATTATTTGTACACTGAAACATGAGTCTATATGATTTTGGAATTGTGTGTCCTTGAGGAGAGATGAACAAGATCCCTGCTCTTGATCCTCATTGTGTATATGATCCATCAAAATATAGTATCCATTGTTGGGGCATTGCTATCATAATGTTTGCATTTGGACATTCCATTGTCATTGGGTGATCATCTAGTAGAGGAGCTTCAGCTAGTTGTTCAACACTTGCTTGTCCCTTTATTGCTTTCTCTCGACATATTGAATGTCGAATTCACTTAGGAGCATAACCCATTTCTCCAGTCTACCTGTTAAGGTAGCTTTACTTAGTAGATACTTCAAAGGGTCAATCTTTGCAATTAACCTGATTGTATGAGTTAGCATGTAGTGTCTCAATTGTTGAGTAGAAAACACCACTGCTAAGCAAGACTTTTCTATGAATGTATAGTTTATTTCATAGCCATTTAAAGTTCTACTGATGTAGTAGATGGCTCACTCTCTCCCTTCATAGTCCTCTTGTGCTAATAGTGCCCCCAAAGAGATATCTGTCATGGCAATGTACAAAATGAGAGGCCTTCCTTCCGTTGGGGGCATTAGAATGGGTGGTGACATTAGATATTGCTTGATTTGATTGAATATTGTTTCACATCCCTCATCCCACTTGAAAATTATATTCTTATGCAATAGATGATTAAAAGGATGACTTTTGTCTGCCAACTGGGAGATGAATCTTCTGATTGATTGAAGCCATCCTTGTAGTGATCTAAGCTGGCTGATATTCTTAGGAGGTGGCATCTCCATAATTGCTTTGACTTTTGTTGGATCCACCTCAATGCCCTTTTTTGAAACAATGTATCCTAGTAGTTTTGCTGATGTAACCCCGAAGACACACTTCTTAGGGTTTAACCTGACATTGAATTTCTCCATCTGTGTGAAGATTTTGTCTAGAATATGTAGATGTCCTTCCCTTGTAGTAGATTTTTCCAAGATGTCATCCACATAATCCTCCATGAAAGTGTGCATCATATCATGGAAGATTGTCGTCATTTCTCTTTGATAAGTGGCTCCTACATTCTTTAGACCAAATGGCATGACATTCCAGTCGAAGGTTCCCCATGGATATGTAAAAGCCATCTTTTCTTGATCTTCTGGAGCTATTCTTATTTGATTGTACCTAGAGAAGCCATCCATGATTGATAACATGGCATGCCCTGCCATCAAGTCCACAATGATGTCTATATTTGGTAGTGGAAAATCATCCTTCGAGCATGCTTTATTGAGGTCCTTGAAATCCGTGCAAATTTTGATGCTGTTGTCTGGATTTGAAACATGTACTATGTTTGATATCCACTCAACATAGTCTATAGACCTTATGAATTTAGCATCCAATAATTTCTTTAATTCTGACTCTACCATCAATACGATGTGAGGATGCATTTTTCTTAATTTTTGCTTAACAGGCTTGATTCCTATTGGCAAAGAAAAATGATGCATAAGCAGATTTGGATCTAAGCCTGGCATACCAAAATATGACCAAGCAAAGTTGATGCGTCTTGCTTTAACGAAATTGATAAATTTTGGTCTCTCTTTATAGTCATTGATTCTGCTAGATGTAAAAATTTTGCCTTCTCTTCTGTGCCAATGTCCACCGATTGTGTAGGTTCGACCAGAACTGATGATCGCTCACGATAGTGTTCTGGGAGAGTGTCAAATCTTCCATCCTTTAGTTCCTCGGAAAGGTTTTCACTGTTGGATGCATTCTTTATTTTTACTTTTTCCAGATCTAATGCTGCCATAGAATGGTTTTCACCATTAGATCTATTTTCCCTATTGTCAATTTTGCAACTAGAAGATTTGACACCCTCTTGCTAAGTCATATTATTATGAGTATTATAGATAGCATTTATATCAGGTTTGGTATGACATAGGAAATGCATGATGGCATCATCATTTGCAAATTTTGGTACAGTCAAAGGTTCGATAGGTTCCCAATCAATAAGTTCTAGATGGATTAATGGCATGGTATCATCGGATTGATTTAGGTCAATGGAAGTAAGGGTGAGGACAATGATATCGTCATAATTTTCATTTGGGATATCGAGATCCATGATGGTACCCTCTTCAAAATCATCTAGTTCACTCAACTTTTGTTTGTCCTCACTAGAGTCATCGATATTTAGTGATTTCACGACAAATGGTCTAAACCCAGAGCCTTGGCCCTCCTCAAGTGTAGGTGCATATTTTTGAATCACATCGACTAGAATATAAATGGAAAGTAGATCAGAAGGTAATGCCCACTCATATTCATTTGAGTCTGTTTCAGAACCATCTCTAAAGTGAAGGATATTTTCTACAGCCATCTTTGTTAGCTCTTTCTTCTCTTCTTTAGAGTATCCTAGTCCTGGTTTCTCATTTGTGTGGAGAGTGAGAGGTTTGATAGGTTCTATGATTCCTTCCTTTCTTAATCCCTTAGGTCCTTGTCCTTCATAACCCATCTTTTCAAGGATAGCCTTTCCTTTTCCATACTTGTCTGTGTTGATGTTAACATTTTTGATACTGATCTCTGATGTTGATGGTTCTTCATCCTTGTATAGCCAATCCAAGATTGCTTTGTTGTCCATTTCTTCTACTATGGTTCCAGATTTTACAAATTTTTCTTGAAGAACTGTGCTAGGTAAAGATGTTGGAGGTTTAATCATTGATGGTTGACCATATTTCCTAGGAGATGGCATTAACTATGATAAGTTAAGTGATTTCTCCATTGAGTACTGTCCCATTCCTTTATCTGACAACTGAACTTGCTTTTGAAATTTATCTGATAGAGAATTTTGTGTATCTGGATTGTTTGTTTCAACATGACTTGTTTCTTTTTCTTTACCTTTCTTTTCCACCCACTTGGTAGTGATACTCGGACATTGTTCTTCCTTTGATGTCTTTGAACTTGAAGCTTCCCTGTTGTGAGGGACAAAGGTGTCTTGAGATATTCTCAAAGTGTCACAATGTTGTGGATGATTATAATCAGCAGCTATAGTCACTTCTTGTCCATTTACTGGAAACTTTAGGCATTGATGGTATGTAGAAGGCACGGCCTACATTTCATGAATCCAGGGTCATCCTAAGAGTATGTTGTATGTCAAATCTCTTTCCAACACTTGACATGCTATATGCTTCATCATGGGTTCCACTTGAATGGGTAATACAATTAAACCTTTGGATGATCTTTCTTCCTCATCATATGCTTTGATGGTCATTTTCCTTCGAGCATCAATAGTGTCATCAGAATATCCTAGTGCACGGACTAATTTGAGGGTGCAAATGTTCAGACCAGCTCCCCCATCTATTAGAGCTCTCTTAACGCGATGATTATGGATACATACTTCGATATGCAATGCAGTGTTATGCGAATGGTTTAATGAGACATCATCCTATTGAGAGAATGACAAACAATGTGGGGTAGTCAGATGTACCACCATAGCTTGGAATTGACAAACATCCAGATTGTTTGGTACAGTTGTGGCAACTAATGCTTGTTCGAGAACTTCTTTATGTGATGGTGACAACTTAAGGAGTTCCAGTATCGATATTTGTGTGGGGATGTTTTGCAATTGATCGACAATATTATAATGAGATTGAGGCATAAACGCATGTTGAGATCCCACTCCTTTTAATACTACCTTGGCTTACCCCCTAGTCATGACGTTTGCCGGTTGATGTTCTTGATTCTCTTAGGGGGTGTTTTGCATTTGATTGATAACATCATAATGTGATGGAGGTGGAACTGCATGTGTGGAGCCAATTCCTTTTAACATTACCTTGGATTGTCCCCTAGTTAACACATAAGCTGGTTGATGTTCTTGATTTTCTCTGATTTTTAAGACATTTATTTGATTATCAGAGTTTTGCATGCTTGGGAGTAAATCCAAAGAGGTAATGTTGTTGGTTTTGTTTTCATCAATGTTATCACTAACTTCATGATCATGTTAGACTTTAGATAGGAAAAGGATTGTTGTGTCATAGACATGATTGGTGTTCTTTCCTTTGCTGTTTGAGGATGATGCACCTTTGTCATAATTTGGCAAAGGATCTTTGAAGGCCGAATGATCATTGTTATTTTGAGGTCCTTCCACATACACTTTGTTGTTATCCACCAAATCTTGTACTGCATGTTTCAACTCCATACAGTCATTGGTTTTGTGACCCTTGTTGTTATGAAAGTTGTAGTAATCAGTGTCATTCCACCATGATGGTTTGACTTTTGGGTCCCAGAACCTAGCTTCTCGTGTAGTGAGAAGGCCTCTGGTAACTAGTTCCTTCATTGTTGATTCCATTGTTTGACCTAAAGGTGTGAACCTTCGCAGATTTGACAGTTTTTGATACGACTGTGGTTTTATGATATCATTGCTTTGGATGGTATTTGATTTGACATTTTTCTCGTTGTTTTGATTCTTTGATGTGGATGTAGTCAAGTTGAAAACTGGTTTGAGGTTTTGGGGATCATTCATTGTTTCACTTGTGTTTCGATTCTTTTGCCAAAATTTTGGCTTCTCACCGCTTGAGTATTGATTTGAGGAGTTACTTGTGTTGTTTGTTTTATCATTAAAATGTTTGATAACTCCTCTCTTGACTAATGCCTCTTCGATTTTAAGACCATTTTCTATTATTTTTTTGAATGTTGGAGGACATTGTAGTTCCAATCTATAACTCATTTCTTTCATCAATTTTTCAATGAACAACTCCATCTTTTCCTCTTTAGGAATGGATCTAGGATATCTAGTGAACAAGCATCGCCATCTTTGGAGAAAGGAAAAGAAAATTTCTCCTTTGTTTTGTTTTAGATTGTAAAGATCTTTTATAGTAACATCATGTTGGATGTTGAATGAGTATTGAGAGATAAATCTGTTGACGAGTTCCTCAAAAGTTCTGATACCTGGTTTTAATTTTTAAAACCATTCCATGGATGATCCTCCTAGACTCCTTGGGAATAATCTCATTAAATAAGTTTCCTCTTGGGTAAACTCAAGACTCATTGTTTTAAATTCTTTGATATGATCTATGGGATCCATTCTTCCATTATACTTATCATATTTTGGGATTTCACAAAGTCTAGGAAAAGGTATCAAGCTGATCATTGCGTTGAAAGGATAAGGACAAATGTCATGTATCACATATCTCTTGGTAGTCCCTTTTGTCATATCTTGTATTTTTTGTTGTAACATTTGCATATGTGATGTTAAAGTAGCAACTGGATCTATTTTTTGCGTAGGTTGTGGTATCTCAGTCTCATTCATTTCAAGTGTTTCCTTCAAATGGTTTACATCAAAATCTTTTGGAAGTTTTTCCCCCGATTCAGCTAACATTAAAAGATATTTCTCCATATCTTGTTCTAGAATCTTTTCCATAAATATATGGAACTTGGGATCTTGTTGAGCTACCTAGATGTCCTCTGGAGTTATTTCATTTTTATCATTTTAGTTCAGGTTGTTCCAAGGATTTTCTTCTGCCATTTCTTGTGATTTTAAAATTTCTTGCTCTAAGAGTCTCTATTTTTGGTACCTAGTTAAGATTGGCATACAAATTTTTTCCCTTTCTTCTGAAATGTTGATCTTATGTGTGGGATAATGTCAATTGAACCTTTTTAAACAAGGTCGAATAAGATGACTGATCTTATTGATGAGACAATATTTAAAAAGTTAATTATTATACTTTGTTTCGTGATGAAGGATGATAGTATCCTGATAATGAAACTTTAGTGTAGTAATTGATTTTGTATTTGATTTTGACACTTGTGGTTTTGCAAGATCTTGTTTCAGTTGATAAGTTTGGAAATTTGTATAAACCTTTCTGACTTTGGTTCCTAGACAGTGATTCTAATAAGAAGAAAATTTGATTTTGATGAAAAATGTGGATAAAATGATAGACTGATGGACTAGTAGAAATTTTGAACTCTCTATTTTGAAAACGCTAAAACAAAGGCCATAAGTGCTATTTCCCAGAAGCACTGGAACAAAGTCTAGAAGCACTGAAACAGGTGACCGAAGTGCTATTTTGACAGAAGTGCTGAAACAGTGCCCAAAAGCGCTAGAGAAAATGACAGAAGCGCTACTTCCCAGAAGCACCGAAACAGAGCCCAGAAGTGTTGTAAAAAGTGACAGAAGCACTATTTTTCAAAAAGTGCTAGAAAAATGACTCTAAGCGCTAAAACAGTGCCCGAAAGTGTTGTTTCATGAAAGCATTGGAATAGTGACCCGAAGCACTGAAACAGGTTTTCCAGAACACTAAAAATAGGACTTTTTAAGACTTTCTACTGCAAAATTTGATATGGTCTTGTGGCATAATGTATCAGAGATTGTGGAAGATAAGAAGGATGAATCTGTTGACTACGGTTGTGAAATTGCGTGAGAGCTCTCCTCTGGAAGAAGGCTCGTGAGTAGTGTGGTTCTACTGCATAATCTAATGTGTGACCCTTAGAAAAATCGTGATATCTATGGATGAATGTTCTATGTTGTAAAAAGAGTTTCTGATTTTGATATAGGAAACGTTGTTTCCTCAATTTATTTTTATAACCGAGAGGTTTTTTGGGGTTTTGTGACTTTGATTTTTCTCTTGAGAAATGTGGTGGACTTCCACTTTCGCAGCATGGATTTTCTAATTTGTTTTGACTTTGACGTTTTCAGGATGATCTTTAATCTGATTTAAATGAATTTTTGAAAACATGGCAAGCAATTTTGAATAAGTGTTTTAAAACTGAAAAGATCATGTATGTTCAAAAATCACAAATGATCTTTATTGATTTTGACAGGTTGTTTTGACAATTGTACACAAATCAAACATACTCACACTTAAGGACAAGTAGGTCATCATTATACTCACAACCCTCATCTTGAATTATGTTGACTCACACAGCAGTGTCACCCCCTAGAGGGTGCCCGTGTTTTTGTCATCGCTAGGTGCGTACTCAAAGTGATGGAAGTGGATACCGAATCCCTTGAGCAAGCGGTCCTTGGTAATTATATGGTGAGTGTCTTGGGGGTAGATTCTTCCCTTCCCTTGCACTATGAGTATGACAATGTATGGATACTGACTCGGCGAGAAACTACTCTATGGCTCGTAGATAGGGTTTCGTTCGGTGTGGCAAATAGATAAACTCCCTCAGGAGACCTCCTAATCTTTAGAAGAAAGATTTTGGGGATGGTTATCTTGCTCACTACCGTCAAGTTGGACTTTCATCAACAACTTGCATTTTTATTATAGTGGGTTGGAAAACTTGGCTTTGGTTGTTCCCACTTAGGTCGTTCGCGTAGGGTGAGTACTTTTTCCCACTACGGCAGGCCTGCTAAAGGATTTAATCAAGCATAAATGACATGAAATAAAAGTGAATCTGGCACTTTGGTCACCTAGTTAAGGGGAGAGCATAAGCCTAATCACCACAAGCACAGCATATAAGTTTGTTCTATTTTAAAAGCCCAAAAAGAAAATTTCTAATCTATGTGAAGGTGTTGCTTCATAGAAATCATGATGTTCTTTTTAACTTGTACTATAAAAATGCGGTGACTATCCTAGGATTGATATATTTTTTAGGAACTTTGAAGTGACTATCCTAGATTGATCAATTTTAGTCCAACTGTGGGTAAAAATAAAATTTGGCTGTGAATGTGTCGGATCTAGATTGATTTTACAAAAGCCCTGGAATATTGCCTCGAAGCACTAAAACAATGACCGTATGCGCTAAAACCCGAAAGTGCTGAAACAGGGTACCGAAGTGCTGAAGTTTTCCATGAAAGTGCTAAAACACCCGATGCGCTAAAATAGTGATCGAAAGCGCTAAAACAGTGACTGGAAGCACTAAATCTAAAAGCGCTGAAACAGTGACCCAAAGCGCTAAAACTTTTAATGGAAGCGCTAAAAGAAAACATGCCGCGAACCTGCGTGACACTTTCTAGAAAAATTGATAATCTATATAAAATTGGGGTTAATGCCCCACGGTGGGTGCCAAATTGTAAGTGTAGAATAAGTAGACAAGGTTAAAACACTTCTTAATAAGACATTATATCAATGATTTAAACAAATTGAATCAATTCAAAATAGTAATCAATTGAAAGCATCATATTGTTCTCTATCCTCAAAGATTTATTAAATCCTGATTGCTCTCAGATTGTGTAAGCAAATAAGACTGTTAAAATGACTATCTGAAGAACGAGATGATGATAATGTAAAGCTAAATGATAAATCAATTAAACTAGCATGATATAGACATGAAATAGATAATTGTAACTACAGGAGGCAGCCATGGTTGAAATCTTGATTGCTTGATGCTTGATGTTTGGATCCTTGTAGAGTAAGAGTGCACAAAGTTAAGATTATCTGGATCCTTTTCTTGGTTCAATGAGGCTGTATTTATAGATTTTTTGGCTGTAGAAATGGATAGGGAAAGCTTTGAGAGGCTTGGATTCAATCTGGAGAATTGAATGGTGAGAGATGGAGGAGATTGAGAGAAAAATGGAGATTGTCTCTACCCATGAAAACACCAGGCAAGAGAAGAGGAAAGATTGATGGAGGAGAATTGAGAGATCAAATTCCAAATTTGTCTCCAAAACTTCCTGTGAAGTTTCAATCAATTAATTTTGACATATTTAGACATGATTTAGACATAGGAAATCTAATTCATTTTTGAGGAAATGTAGATTGGAATATTCCTTATGCTCTAATTCAAATATTTTTGATTTATTTAAATTAGGAAAAGGGAGATAAATAATTTAATAAAACGAACTATAGAAGTTGTTTATTAAATTAAACAAAAGAATATGGCAATTAATAAATAAAGTGTTTTGTCTTTATTTAATTAATTTGGAATCGATGTGATAGATTGAAATAGGTATTTGATAATTAAATCGAACAAAGTATTTAATTTTGTTTATTTAATTAAGATGAATTTAATTGTGAACTATATTAAATAAATATTTCTATTTATTTGATAGTAGAGGAAATTAGGATAATTAATCAAATAAATTGTATTTAATTAATCAGAATTCTCCAGACCAATTTTAGGTGTATACATCAGGAGGCAGCCATTGATGTGAAAGCTTGATTGCTTGATGCTTGATGCTTGATGTCTGGATTCCTACAGAGTAAAAGTGCATAAACTTGATTATTTGGATCCTTTTCTTGGTTCAATGAGGCTGTATTTATAGATTTTATGGCTATAGAAATGCATAGGGAAAGCTTTGAGAGGCTTGGATTCAATCTGGAGAATTGAATGGTGAGAGATGGATGAGATTGAGGGAAAAATGGAGATTGTCTCTGCCCATGAAAACACCAAGCAAGAGAAGAGGAAAGATTGATGGAGGAGGATTGAGAGATCAAATTCCAAATTTGTCTCCAATTTGTCTCCAAAACTTCCCGTGAAGTTTCAATCAATTAACTTTGACATATTTAGACATGATTTAGACATAGGAAATCTAATTCATTTTTGAGGAAATGTAGATTGGAATATTCCTTATGCTCTAATTCAAATATTTTTGATCTATTTAAATTAGGAAAAGGGAGATAAATAATTTAATAAAATGAACTATAAAAGTTGTTTATTAAATTAAACAGAAGAATATGGCAATTAATAAATAAAGTGTTTGGTCTTTATTTAATTAATTTGGAATCGATGTGATAGATTGAAATAGGGATTTGATAATTAAATCGAGCAAAGTATTTAATTTTTTTTATTTAATTAAGATGAATTTAATTGTGAACTATATTAAATAAATATTTCTATTTATTCGATAGTAGAGGAAATTAGGATAATTAATCAACTAAATTGTATTTAATTAATTGAAATTCTCCAGACCAATTTTAGGTGTATACACTATCAATTAGATCTAAATCTTAAAATGGTGTTTTATGTTTATCATTGTCAAAATATGAACTACATAGAGGATCAAGTTGAGAACTATGAAGAAACATTTTTGCATGTGTCAAAATGAAACTTGTTTTGGTTTACATAAGCTAGTTTAGTGGTCAAGAAATGCATAAGAATCAAAGAATAAACTTGTGGTTGAAGTTTATGAGTTTAATAAATTTAAATAATTTGGTGATACTATACATATATTTTTAGTCTGAAATAACCTCGATCTTCTTTAATACTATATGCATTCATATGTTATCAATGGTGTATCCTAAATATTAGATTTATTGAATATTTAACATAAACTTTTAAAGTTTTCCTTAAATTTGAGTTAGTGTAGTATCAAAGGCACATAATATGAGAAGTCATCCTATAACATAGAATTAAAATCTAGATTAGGTATCTACAAACTAGAATAAACGATGTTAATCTTAATCTAACCAATATTAACTTAAATCAAACAACTAAGAACGAGGAAATAAACATAATAAACTAAACAAATTATGGGAAAGTTGTCATTGAATATGCGTTCACTCCTTCGAATTATCTTGATTTCTCTTCTCCATTTTGTTGTTTTAGTATTCTTGCCCTCAAATTTCTCAGTATTGATGCAAGCATAACTTCATCAAGTGTCTAAGAAAAATATCGAAGATAAGTTTCTTCTCAAAAGTGTATGATTTCAAGAGGAGGAATAATGATAATGACAAGCCATTTTTATAGATTTTGGGTTTTCGAACAATCGGCTCAGATTGAAAGAGAGATCAACGGATGAGATTGATGAATTTCATGTTATTTGAGTTCTATGCGAGATAGAACGTGAGTTAGAACTTGATTCAAAAAAGACTGCAGGATAAAGACTAAGTTAGAACGTGAGCTAGAACACGAGTTCAAGATTTTAATCTTCAGTTAAGAGTCTTGGAAAATAGAAGTAGACTTTGAATGTCAAAGAAAAAGCTAGAAGTTGAAGAATAATGCATTCGAATGCAAACATGAGTTAATTAATTAAATAAAGATATTTAATTTATAGACAAATCATGCATATGAGTTAGAACTAGTTAACTAACTAGTTGTGACAGAGAGTCCTCTCGTAGAGATAATCCGATGTTGAATCCGGAGATAACTGGAGAACTAAAAATAGATCTTGAGTCAGAAGGTGAGAGAATGATTAGTCAACTGATTGATAGAAGAATGTGACATAGATAATTAAATATGAATTAAATGTTAATTTAATTCAACATTCGAAAGTGAGAGATTTAATTAAATAAATAAAGATCATTTATTTATTTTGACTATTAAAAAGGATAAATTGAATAAATTAAATAATAAATATTTAATTATAGTTGAAGTATGATAAAGGGGGTGGGTAATTAAATAATAAGTTATTTAATTGATAAGGAATAATTAATTAGTTAGCGACATAATTAAACAAATATGATTTATTTAATTAATCAAGGTGAATAAAGGTTATTTATGAATTAATGAATTAATTAAAAAGGGGTTTTTAATTAATAGAGGAAATATGTATTAGAAAGGGTAATTAAATAATTAATATTATTTATTCATGACCATGGATAATAGAAAATTATGTTGAAAGTGGTGTTCGCAAGCCTAGACCAATTTTCGGTTTCTATAGTTTGCCCCTCTTTGATATAATGTTGTTTCAACATTGTGTCAAATAAAATATGCCCCGATTGTGCCCCATCATGGAATAGGTTAGGGTATGCCCCAGTGAAAGGGACAATGATGAGGAGGTAGTGGTATGCCCCCTTGAGAGGATAGGCGGGTTTGAAGAACATGAGTGTGCTCTTGAAATGGATAGAAAATGGTGGTGAAGATGCAGAAAAGAAGAAATGTTAGCATAGATAATTCAAAAAGATAGTAGTGAAATGTTAGAAGAAATGTAACATAGAATTAAAATTTGGATTAGGTATCTGCAAATTAGAATAAATGATGTTAATCTTAATCTAACCAATATTAATCTAAATCAAACAACAAAGAATGAGGAAATAAACATAATAAACTAAACAAATTAATGGAAAACTCTCACCAAATATGCATTCACTCCTTCGAATTATCTTGATTGCTCTTCTCTATTTTTTTGTTTCAGTATTCTTGCCCTTAGATTTCTCAGTATTGATGCAAGCATAACTTTAATGAGTGTCTAAGAAAAATATCAAAGATAAGTTTCTTCTCAAAAGTGTATGATTTCGGGAGGAGGAATAATGATAATGATAGACCATTTTATAGATTTTAGGTTTTTGAACGATCAGCTCAGATTGAAAGAGAGATCGATGGATGAGATTGATGAATGCCATGTGATGTGAGTTATGTGCTAGATAGAATGCCGGTTAGAACATGAGTCAGAAAAGACTATAGGATAAATACTAATTTAGAATGTGAGTTAGAACACGAGTTCAAGATCTTCATCTTGAGTTAAGAGTCTTTGAAAATAGAAGAACAAGACTTTGAATGTCAAAGATAAAGCTAGAAGTTGAAGAATAATGCATTCGAATGCAAAAATGAGTTAATTAATTAAATAAAGATATTTAATTAATAGACACATCATGCATATGAGTTGGAACTAGTTAACAGACTAGTTGTGATAGAGATTCCTCTCGCAGAGATAACCAGATGTTGAATCCAGAGATAACTGGAGAACTAAAAATAGATCTTGAGTCACAAGGTGAGTGAATGATTAGTCAACTGATTGAAGAATGTGACATAAATAATTAAATATGAATTAAATGTTAATTTAATTCAACATTCAAAAATAAGAGACTTAATTAAATAAATAAAGATAATTATTTATTTTAACTGTTGTAAAGGTGGAATTGAATAAATTAAATAATAAATATTTAATTATAGATAAAGGGGTTAAATGAATAATTAAATAAGAAATATGATGAAGGGGGTGGGTAATTGATAAGGAAGAATTAATTAGTTAGCGAAATAATTAAACAAATATGATTTATTTAATTAATCAAGGTTGAATAAATGAATTAGTGAATTAATTAAAAAGGGGTATTTAATTAATAGAGGAAATATGTGTTAGAAAGGGTAATTAAATAATTAATATTATTTAATCATGACCATGGATAATATAAAATTATGTCGAAAGTAGTGTTCGTAGGCTTAGACCAACTTTCGGTGTCTACAGTTTTCCCCTCTTTTATACAATGTTGTTTCAACATTGTGTTAAAGAAATATATGCCCCGATCATGCCCCAACATGAAATAGGTTAGGGTATGCCCCAGTGAAAGGGAGAATGATGAGGAGGTAGTTGTATGCCCCCTCGAGAGGATAGGCGGGTTTGAAGAACATGAGTGTGCTCTTGAAATGGATAGATAATGGTGGTGAAGATGTAGAAAAGAAGAAATGTTAGCATGGATAATTCAAAAAGCTAGTATTGAAAAAGAATGGTTATTGATTGAGAAAAAATATAATCTTTGATATTGTGCCAAATATGCTATGCTTTCTTTTTATCATCATTGGGCGGGACATGAAACAAATGGATAGTACACACTATGATATGAGATAGACCATAGGCTAAGTGCACCAAGATGGTTCCCAAAAAGGGGACTTAAGTGGATAGTTTTTTTCTGAAATCAAGAAATACTAACCTTGGATGTGAAATTGAGGATACTTAGACTCAAAATTTTGAGATGGAACAGAAAGAAGGATTCAAGCACTCCGAGTCTACTTTCTAAACTACTAATTTATTTTGAAAATAGTTGAGATTAAAGGGTTCAAATGAGGGACGTACATAAATTGGTGTTGATTTTGTCAGAAAAACATAACATAGCAACTCTTGTATGACCCTTGTACGGTGAACTTTTTTTTAGTAATTTTAAAATCGTAATAGTCAGAAGTTAGCTAATAGTATTTAGTTGATGCACAATTTATCTGATAATTTTTTAATGAATATTTGAATTTTTACTAATTTGTGAAGTGGACATATCCTAAAAAATAGAATTTTGGTCGTGCTACCCCTACAAATTTTGGAAACTAATTGATTTTTTTTTTTAATTTTTTAATTTTGTAGAATGGAGTCTAGTTTCTAAAAATGTAAATTATTTGAAAAATTGATGAACAGTTAATTTATAACGAAAAAAATACCAAACACTATTTTTTGGCAAAAAAAAGACATACAGATAAGATAAATTATGGATGGAAGACTTAACATTTTTAGTAAGTGAAAACAAATACATCGTTGGATTGCTAAGAGATAACCCAACATTACCCATGTGCTCAATTTTTTTGATATTGAACCACATGCAATCCTGACGGTGAGCACAAACTCGATTATGAGAAATATGGTGGATTTTTTAAAAACACGTCTCTGGTTGTTGGGAATGCCCTCCAAGCCTTTGGGTTGATATTCCAAGGAAAATACCAAGCCCAAGGCTTGGGAATTCCCAAAGCAAGATATAACATGAGTGTGTTCTAACACGCTTGCATTATATCTCACTTTTGACATGGTTTT